>CANXYC010030289.1:0-68112 GCA_948193065.1 Aleurites moluccanus
GTCGCACCACTGGAGTTGGGGTGTGACAGAGGTGGTATCAGAGCACTAGGTTATCCAATCCTTAGCATAGAAGATAGATAGAGATGCATAAGCACTAGTATAAGTGATGATTAAGATAACTACGGAGCATAGGATCATGTCTCGTCAACTTGTGTCTTCCTTTGGTATATATCTGCGTTAAGTATGCGTAGTGAGTCTGATAATGTTTGTTCTTCTTATCAGTATCGAGATGCCTCACACTTTCAGGAAGGTCTTCCAGCTCGGCAGAAATAGGTAGTGCGAGCTGACTCCTAGATTTCAAGATGGATAGAGGCTAATCGAGCTGGATAAGTAAGATTTGCGAAGTGAGAATTGCCGACGTAAAAGTTCGCGAAGTGAAGAATTGGCAAAGCGGGATTGCTGAAGTAGAATTAGCGAAGTGGAGAATTGGCGAAGTGAGATTGGCAAAGTGGGATTGCCGAAGTGTTACACCCCGACACCACCGGTGCGATGGTCCTAGGGCAAGGGTAGGCATAAGGCAACCATAAATCCATAGAACCCTGAACTAAACCTGTCTCAATCATAATAACATACATTCTATCAAAAATAAATCATTAAATCTCATAAATTATCATTTATAACATAACATCTCTACTTGTTCCTTACCGATCAAAAGATGAATCTAACATCAATATGGAACAAGTGAGAGATGTTATGTTATAAATGATAATTTATGAGATTTAATGATTTGTTTTGGATAGAATGTATGTTATTATGATTGAGATAGGTTTAGTTCAGGGTTCTACGTGTTTATGGTGGCCTTATGCCTACACTTGCCCTAGGACCATCGCACCGGTGGTGTCGGGGTGTGATAAAGGTGGTATCAGAGCTATAGGTTTATAATTATAAGATAGATAGATAGATAGATAGATATAATCATGTCTATGGAGGTATATTCTCTTAGAGCTCCGTAGTTAGAGAGGAGATGTTTGATTTTGTAGCAATGGATGTTATTTGTAGACTCTCACTTGTTCCATATTGATGTTAGATTCATCTTTTGATCGGTAAGGAATAAGTAGAGATGTTATGTTATAAATGATAATTTATGAGATCTAATGATTTGCTTTGGATAGAATGTATGTTATTATGATTGAGACAGGTTTAGTTCAGGGTTCTACGGGTTTATGGTAGCCTTATGCCTACCCTTGCCCTAGGACCGTCACACCGGTGGTGTCAGAGTGTGACAACAGTGCTGCTGAAGATTTAATGAATCGGCACCAACACATTGATATTATTATATCTGATATTTATGATCAAGCTAAACTTGACTATCGTGTCCATTTGAATGCATCCAATGAATGTGTTAGATTTCTTTTATGTCAAGAACTAGCTTTTAGGGAAATGATGAGGCAGATACCTCAACCAATCAAGGTAATTTTCTTGAACTTTTAAAGTTTCTTTGTAAACACAATGAGGAGATAAACAAAGTTACTTTAAAGAATGCCCTTGACAATCTCAGAATGGTAGCACCTTTGATCCAAAAATATATTGTTAATGTTGATGTCAATCTAACTACTCGAGCCATTGTTATAGATATTGGAGATAATTTTTTCTCTTTGCTAGTTGATGAAGCTCATGATGCATCAATTAAAGAGCAAATGATCATTGCTTTACGGTATATGGACAATAAAGGATGCATTATTGAGCGTTTTCTTGGCATTATTCATATTTCAGACACTACAGCTAAGTCACTTAAAGAGGTTATTGAGTTGATTTTCAATAAACATGGTTTGAGCTTGTCAAATGTTTGTGGTCAAGTGTATGATGGTGCAAGAAACATGAGTGGTCAATTTAATGGTCTTAAAAGATTGATTTTAGCAGAGAATAATTATGCTTTGTATGTTCATTGCTTTGCACATCAACTTCAATTTGCGCTAGTAGCATGTGCAAGAAAAGTTCAACCACTTAATTACTTCTTTGATTATGTTTTTTTGTTGTGTAATGTAGTTGGTGCTTCTTGTAAAAGAAAAGAAATTTTGAGAGCCAAACAAATTCAACAAGTACTCAATGGTATTGCAAGTGGTGATGTCCAAACTGGTTGAGGTTTGAATCAAGAAACAATTTTAACACAACCAGGAGACACACGTTGGGGTTCACACTATCGTACATTGGTGAGTTTAAGCAACTTGTTCAATCCAATACTTAATGTATTAGAAATTATGTAGGAGGATGGAACAACTTTAGATAAAAGGACTAAAGCTTATGGTCTTTTGAAACACTTGCAAACTTTTGAATTTGCACTGCTATTGAACCTAATGGTTAATGTATTAGCAATAACAAATAAGTCGTCACAAGTATTGCAAATAAAATATCAAAATCTCATAAATTATATGGCTCTAGTGAGGGTATCCAAAGTGCTATTACAACTATTGAGAGAAATTGGGTGGGATGTTTTGTTTAAAAAAACTTGTGACTTTTGTGTTAAACTTGTTATAGACATCCCAGATATGGAAAGTTCACTTGCTGTTTAAGGGAGAGAAAAGCGTAGATGTGGAAGAATTTCATACATTCATCAATTTAAGGTTGACATATTTTATGCAGTGATAGATGCTTAGGTTTAAGAATTAAATGATCGTTTTACTAATGTTAACTTGAAGTTGTTCTTATCTATGGCATGTCTTGATCCACGCAACTCTTTTTCAATATTTGATAAGCATAAATTATGTGAATTTGCAGGCTTTTATCCTTCCAATTTTGATGTGAATGATCTTATATTTTTTGAATATCAACTTAGCACCTATATTGTTGATGTAATGTGAAGGGTAGCCCTGACTCACATCTCAAATTTGTAAGGAATTGCTAAGCTTGCTAAAAAGATGTTGAAAAAGGAAAAGATATAGTGTATCATTTGGTTTACTTGCTTTTAAAACTAGCATTAGTTTTGCCGATAGCAACAGCGTTTGTTGAAAGAGTATTTTCGACTATGAAACTTATTAAGAATTCTCTTTGTAATCAAATGGAAGATGATTGTATGAATGATTTTGTAGTGACTTATATTGAAAAAGATGTATTCAATATTATTGATAATGAGGCGATTATGAAACAATTTCAAGAAATAAGACCTCGAAAAATGATATTGTAATAACTTTTGGTTATTTTTAATTAAAGTATGTTTAATTATTTTTGTACCCCCTTCCATTAATTCATGGATTTGTCCCTATCTATATAGTAGTTCTTCATCAATCAAGGTACATATTTTTCATGATTCTTTGGTTATAACAATGAAAGTTAATGTTTTTGTAGATCAAACAAAATTTTATTTTTGTTTTATGTTCTTGTGAATAGGCCCAAAACCCATCAGCTTACCCTCATGAGTTTGGTGAGGGTCGACGAATATCAGGCGAAGGTTGTTGAATTATAGTTCAAGAAACTCCATGGAGGAATTTGGAGATCGCTCACCGAATCTGAAATATGTTTTTCAAAGATGAATTAAGATTTTTTTTTTTTAATATATGTTTCCCGGTCTTTGTAAAACACATATATTTATTTGGTAGTTGAAACTAAAAGTATAACATTACACACGCGCACCTGATTTTGGAAAGAGTAGTGATTGTCTGACGTAGCAAAAAAAAAAGGAAAAAAAGCTTATTTGGATGGCCACATCAAACTACCGTAAAAAAAATTAACAAATTATAAATGAAAGGACTTTTAAGTGACTATCGCACTAAGTTAGAGTATTTTTATGTGATGTTTTGAAAATGGAGTACCATAGTATACACATACATATAGTTAGAGGACCATGAGTGAAATATATCCTACCTTATTTTGATCATTTTCCTAACATGGGTTAAACTAGGAGATAAGCGGAGTTTTGGCCTCCAATCTATTTGAAAGTTAATATTAGGGGTATTGGTTCGGTTTGATCATTTGAAAGGTTGTTATCAAATCAATTTAATCTTTTCGGTTTGAAAATTTTCAAAGCAAACCAAATCATCATTATAGTTAAATTGTGGGGTTTGATTCAATTTGATTACTTTCGGTTTATTAATTTTAAACTAAATTTTTTTTAAATCGTTATTATTTTATTATAAATTTAAGATATGAATGTATATATATATTCCTTGAGGATATGATCTTACCTCCATTTGATATAATGGATACTGAGACACTATGAAGACTCATAATCATATTCATATATAATTGTACATATTGAGCCACTGTATAAATCGTCTTGACTTCTAGAAAATGAGTTGACTTAATTAATTAGTTAATAATCAACCATCAATTCATATATTGTAGAAGTCATTGACAAACATACAATAAAATCTATTGTGACTCGTTCTCATTTCCACTAAGGTAAAAGCATCTCTTGAAGAAGATCGATGAGTTTCTAATGCTCAAATTTAATATGCTGCCAAGTCAAACAAGATATTACATACTTTGATATGTCCTCTTTCATGCTAATCACTAATATAAGCCCGTAACCTCTAAGATTTTGTCATTTAACTCATATCTATTGGAATCCAATCAATTTGTGAAATAGAGTTTATTGGGGAGGTTCATATACCTCCCACAATTTAGTATTCACATCAAACACTAAGGAAATTCACCATTTCAAATCTCATGATTCATAATAAACATCTTAATGATAAAAAAATCTCAAAAATAATTCAATATCTATTTCATTAGTTTTCACATTCAAAACTTGTAGTTTTTCAAAAATTAAACTTTTTTTTTATTTTTAATTAATTTTCATGAATAATTTTTTTTTTTAATTTTAAATTGATATTAAGTTAAAAAATATATAGTTGTATATAAAATAAAATCAAATATATTTAATTGTAATAATAGCAAGCAATATATATATATATATAATCAAATCAAATATATATAATTTCGGTTTGATTCAATTTAAAATTGAATAAAAGACTCAAACTATAAATTAAATCGAACTTTCGATTTGCACTATTTTTAAAACCAAAATCAAACTAAGTAATTAGGAAATCAATAGTTTTGACTTAATTTAATCGGTCTAATTTGGCTTGATCAGTTTGACTTCCACCTCTAATTGACATAATACTTTTATATAATTAGTCTATTTTTTTAATTATTCCTTTTAAAATTTTAATTGACTCCAAAATTAAATTTTTATAGATAATTTCAAATCATAAAATTATTTAACTTGTTCTCATCCTATAAATACAGAATATTAAAAAAAAAAAATTATTTTATTAAAAACGTATTTATGAAAAAAAAATAACCGTTAATATTTTTAAAACAAAAATTATTGGAAAAATTTAGAAAAAATTAATTTTTATTTTTTTTCTCTTATTAATTTCCACTCCCAAATAAATTTTTTTTGTCATTGCTTCCTTAAGTATTTTTATCTTAGCAAGTTATTATATATATAAAAAATTATTATTAATCCTCTCAACTTTTATTATATTTTAATGGCATAACGATCTCATATATCTTCAACTTTTTATTATTTTTCAATTTTATCCAATTTTGAAAATTTTATCAATTTTATCTTCATCTATCACATTTATTATTAGAAATGTTGGGAGTTTATATAGTTATAGGAGAATTCACCTCAAAAGTTAACTATTAAAATTAAAGAACTCAATTATATATAAGAACATTCAACATTTTCTATTTATTTAATATGAGATTTATATTTTAACACTCCTCTTCAAGTTATATATAAGCACATTCAACATCTTCTATTTAATTAATGCGAGATTTATATTTTAATACTCCTCTTCAAGTGACAAATTAATCAAGATAATTTTTTATTAAGTTTGGTTGATACTTGCAAATTTATGACGAAAATTGATACTTACAAATTTATGATGAAAATTGGACTGATTGAATTGAAAGTTTAACATAGGCGAAAATTGAATTGAAAACTCAATATGGACAAAAAGATAATTAAAGAAATCCCACCACAGGACGAAATTGAAAATTCAATTCGGGCAAAAAAACTGAAACAAATTTGGAAAAAGCCCATCAACGGACAAAATTAAAATTACAGTCCAAATTATGATTTAATAGAGAGTTAGAATTATTTTCCTATGATGATACCATATTAGAAATGTTGGAAACTTATATAGTCATGGGAAAACTAATTTTAAAAATTAACTATTAATATTAGAGAGTTTAATTATATATAAGCTCATTCAACATTTTCTATTTAGTCAACGTGAGATTTATATTTTAACAATATCCAATAAATTTTATATGTGCCCAATTATATCTAACTATTAGATTAAAATAAAGAAAAACAATTTATTTTGTAGTGATATTTTATAATTCATCAAAAAATCATTAGTATATATATATATATATATAATGAAACTATTATCAGTTTAATACATGACTTTTCCTTAATTTTATAAGTTTTAAGTTATATTTTAAAATTTTTGCTTATTTTTCAATATTTATACTTAGAATTATATTTTCAATGGTAATTACTTTCTTCCAATAAAAAAAAAATTATTTGATTGCTGTCATTAATTACATATATTTAAAAATAGTTAAATGTGATTGTAATCAATGAAAATTGAGGATAAAATTTTAAAAAAGGATAAAATTGAAAAAAAAATGAAAAGTTAAGGATGTATGATTTCATTAGGCCTATTTTAATTGTAATGACAGTCCATTAAATTTTATTCGTGTCCTTTCTTTTTCATAACTTTAGAAATTTAAATATTGCCTTTAACAAAGATGCTTCTGTAAATATCTATTTTATTTAGTTATAATGTAAATATGTTAACACCCACTCAAAAATTAAATAGGACTCAAGATTATTTTGGGCTAGAATCTGAAGCAATTGGGCCCGTTATACACTCAACACATTACTTGTAAATTTTACCTAATTAATTTAGGATATTTACTTTTCTACTTTTTATTTTTTATCCTTTTTTGCAGTCATTATTTTCTTTACCTCTGTAAACTGTCTATTTGTAATCCATGATCAAGTCCATATAAGCACTCCCCAAGAAAACTTAACTTTTCTCTAGAGTAGTTTCTGTTTGTTTTACCATATTCTAAGGCCAACCATAAACACAAAAATACAGTTAATTTTATATCATTTTACAGTTTATATCACATCAAACAGTAATTTCATCTCCAACCATAACTCTATTTTTAACACCATTTTTTATACCAAAAAAGAATATTCTTTTTATATTCTTTTTTATTTATTTTATACAATTTATTATAATTTTCTAATATTTTATAATATTTCACTAATTGCCCATAAATAAATATATTTTGCATATTCATTAAAATTTATATAATTATTAATTTAATAAAGTGATAATATAACAAATTAAATTATAATAATTTATTAATTAAATGATTCATTTACTATTAATATATTATTTAATATATTAATACATTAATAAAAAAAATTAAAAAGACTTATATTATATTTATAATTATAATTAAATATGAAAATAAAAATCACATTACATTTATAATTAAAATTAAATACAAATATAAAAAATACATAGTAATGTACATTTAATCATCTGAATTAGTATATTCTTCCCATAAATGATCAATTAATGCATTACGAAATATAATGTGGGTTTCTTTATTCTTGATTTGTATATGACGATTAATAAATTGATGAAATCTTGTATTTTCATCAACCACAAGTTTAACTTCTGTAGTTGGTGCTTCCCTCGCTTCTTCAATTGGTGCATCAAGATTATGTTCATCCTCGATAATCATATTGTGCATAATAATACATGCACTCATAATATCATGTAACACATTTTTTCTCCAAAAACATGTTGGTCCTGCCACGATTACGAACCGTGATTGAAGAACTCCAAAGACACGTTCCACATCTTTTCTACATGCCTCTTGTCGCATTGAAAAATATTTTTTTTTTCGACCCTGTAGTTGGTGAATACTTTGCACAATAGTTGACCGTTTAGGATATATATTATCAGCTAAATAATAACTCATATTATACTTTTTACCTTGAATAGTATAATTAGCTGGAGGAACAATACCTTCTGCAAGATTAAAAAAAAATTGGATGACTCCAACACATTAATATCATTATTAGTACCTGGCATACCAAAATATGCATGTCATATCCAAAGATCATAGTCTGCTACAGCTTCTAGAATAATAGTTGGTGAATCACTATAACCTACATATTGTCCAGCCTAGGCAGTTGGACAATTTTTTCACTTCCAATGCATACAATCTATACTTCCCAACATTCATAGAAAATCACGTTGTTGACCAATATGGAGTAGCCTGACGATGTCATTAACTGTGGATGTTCTTAAATACCGTTCTGTAAATATCTCCGTAATAGTACGACAAAATCTCTTCGTACTTTCAATTGCCGTTGATTCTTCTATTTTAATGTACTCGTCTGTTGCATCTGCTGGTATACCCCATGCCAAAATTCGAAAGGCAGCGGTTACTTTTTATAAAGATGATAATCCTAGTCTACCAAGTCCATCGCTTCATTGTTGAAAATAATTATCATGATGTTTAACAGCATTAACAATGCGAAGGAATAAATTTCGTGACATTCGATATCGTCGGCGAAACATTGCATCGTTATAGCGTGGATGACTGACAAAATAGTCATTAAATAAATTACAATCAGCATTTTTCCGATTACGATTAATCACTGCGTGACCACTAACCGAGCCACCATGGATCACTTGATTGTTTTGTTGATTGGAGTAGTTTGCAATAATCATGTTATTGTTGGCGATCATTTGACGCATCAATTTTTCATTTTCATCGATGTCTGCAAGGTTGTTATGAATTATAACATCATTGTTTTCATCAGAAGAAGAACTAGAACTTGCTAAATTAACTAGAATTGTTATATTACAATTCATTTTGTAAATGAAAGAGTAGACTCAGTTTTTTATAATTTATTGTTTAAAAGATAAATAAAAAGAGAAAAAATTATGGATTGTGAGCTATATTATAATGAAGTATGTTATTTATAGTAAAAGAGGAAAAAATATGTTTTCTAGTAGAGTGTTTATTTGTTTTTTTAGCATAGTTTGAATTATTTTTTGGTCAGAGTGTTTATTTATTTTTTTTAGGCATAGTGTGAATTATTTTATCGGGCATAGTGTTTATTTGTTTTCCAGGCATAGTTTGAATTATTTTTTTTGGGCAGAGTATTTATTTATTTTTTTGGGCATAGTGTGAATTATTTTTTCGGGCAAAGTGTTTATTTGTTTTCCATGCATAGTGTGAATTATTTTTTTCTGGCACAGTGTTTATTTGTTTTCCAGGCATAGTTTGAACTATGTTTTGGGCAGAGTGTTTATTTATTTTTTTAGGCATAGTGTGAATTATTTTTTCGGGCAGAGTGTTTATTTATTTTCCAGGCATAGTTTGAATTATTTTTTTTGGGCAGAGTGTTTGTTTGTCTTTTTGGGTATAGTGTGAATTATTTTTTTCGGTCAGAGTGTTTATTTGTTTTCTAGGCATAGTTTGAATTATTTTTTGGGCAGAGTGTTTATTTATTTTTTTAGGCATAGTGTGAATTATTTTCTCGGGCAGAGTGTTTATTTATTTTCCAGGCATAGTTTGAATTATTTTTTTTGGGCAGAGTGTTTATTTGTATTTTTTGGCACAGTGTGAATTATTTTTTCGGACAGAGTGTTTATTTGTTTTTTAGGCATAGTTTGAATTATTTTTTGGGCAGAATGTTTATTTATTTTTTTGGGCATAGTGTGAATTATTTTTTTCGGGCAGAGTGTTTATTTATTTTCCAGGCATAGTTTGAATTATTTTTTGGGTAGAGTGTTTATTTATTTTTTTAGGCATAGTGTGAATTATTTTTTTCGGGCAGAGTGTTTATTTGTTTTCCAGGCATAGTTTGAATTATTTTTTGGGCAGAGTGTTTATTTATTTTTTTAGGCATAGTGTAAATTATTTTTTCGGGCAGAGTGTTTATTTGTTTTCCAGGCATAGTTTGAATCATTTTTTTTTGGGCCGAGTCATTATTTGTTTGTTTTGGTATAATGTGAATTATTTTTTTCGGGCAGAGTGTTTATTTGTTTTCCAGGCATAGTTTGAATTACTTTTTGGACAGAGTGTTTATTTATTTTTTTAGGCATAGTGTGAATTACTTTTTAGGTCAGAGTCTTTATTTGTTTTCCTGGCATAGTTTGAATTATTTTTTTTGAGCAGAGTGTTTATTTATTTTTTTGGACATAGTGTGAATTATTTTTTTCGGTCAGAGTGTTTAATTATTTTCCTGGCATAGTTTAAATTATTTTTTGGGCAGAATGTTTATTTATTTTTTTAGGCATAGTGTGAATTATTTTTTCGGGTAGAATGTTTATTTATTTTCCAAGCATAGTTTGAATTATTTTTTTTAGAAAGAGTGTTTATTTGTATTTTTGGGCACAGTGTGAATTATTTTTTTGGGCAGAGTGTTTATTTATTTTCCAGGCATAGTTTGAATTATTTTTTGGGCAGAATGTTTATTTATTTTTTTGGGCATAGTGTGAATTATTTTTTTCGGGCAGAGTGTTTATTTGTTTTCCAGGCATAGCTTGAATTATTTTTTGGGCAGAGTGTTTATTTATTTTTTTAGGCATTGTGTGAATTATTTTTTCCGGCAGAGTATTTATTTGTTTTCCAGGCATAGTTTGAATTATTTTTTGGACAGAGTGTTTATTTATTTTTTTAGGCATAGTGTGAATTATTTTTTTGGGCAGAGTGTTTATTTATTTTCTAGGCATAGTTTGAATTATTTTTTTTGGGCAGAGTGTTTATTTGTATTTTTGGGCATAGTGTGAATTATTTTTTTTCGGGCAGAGTGTTTATTTGTTTTCCAGGCATAATTTGAATTTTTTTTTGGCAGAGTGTTTATTTATTTTTTTCGACATAATGTGAATTATTTTTTCGGGCAGAGTGTTTATTTGTTTTCTGGGCATAGTTTGAATTATTTTTTTTTTGCATAGTGTGAATTATTTTTTTTCGGGCAGAGTATTTATTTGTTTTTCAGGCATAGTTTGAATTATTTTTTTTGAGCAGAGTGTTTATTTGTTTTCCAGGTATAGTTTGAATTATTTTTTTGAGCAGAGTGTTTATTTGTTTTCCAGACATAGTTTGAATTATTTTTTTAGCAGAGTGTTTATTTATTTTTTTGGGCATAGTGTGAATTATTTTTTCATTCAGAGCATTTATTTTTTTTCCAGGCATAGTTTGAATTATTTTTTGGACAGAGTGTTGATTTATTTTTTTAGGCATAGTGTGAATTATTTTTAAGTGCAGAGTGTTTATTTGTTTTCCAGGCATAGTGTGAATTTTTTTTTTTCGAGCAGAGTATTTATTTGTTTTTTTAGGTATAGTGTGAATTATTTTTTTCTGGAAGAGTGTTTATTTGTTTTCCAGACATAGTTTGAATTATGTTTTGGGCAGAGTGTTTATTTATTTTTTTAGGCATAGTGTGAATTATTTTTTAGGGCAGAGTCTTTTATTTTTTTCCTGGCATAGTTTTAATTATTTTTTTTAAGCAGAGTGTTTATTTGTTTTTTTGGACATAGTGTGAATTATTTTTTTCGGTCAGAGTGTTTATTTGTTTTCCAGACATAGTTTGAATTATTTTTTGAGCAGAGTGTTTATTTATTTTTTTAGACATAGTGTGAATTATTTTTTCATGCAGAGTGTTTATTTGTTTTTCAGGCATAGTTTGAATTATTTTTTTTTGGGCAGAGTGTTTATTTGTATTTTTGGGCATAGTGTGAATTATTTTTTCGGGCAGAGTATTTATTTGTTTTCCAGGCATAGTTTGAATTATTTTTTGGGTAGAGTATTTATTTATTTTTTTGTGTATAGTGTGAATTATTTTTTTCGGGCAGAGTGTTTAATTATTTTCCAGGCATAGTTTGAATTATTTTTTGGGCAGAGTGTTTATTTTTTTTCCAGGCATAGTTTGAATTATTTTTTGGGCAGAGTGTTTATTTATTTTTTTAGGCATAGTGTAAATTATTTTTTTGGGCAGAGTGTTTATTTGTTTTCCAGGCATAGTTTGAATTATTTTTTTTGGGCAGAGTGTTTATTTGTATTTTTGGGCATAGTGTGAATTATTTTTTTTCGGGCAGAGTGTTTATTTGTTTTCCAGGCATAGTTTGAATTATTTTTTGGGCAGAGTGTTTATTTATTTTTTTAGACATAGTGTGAATTATTTCTTCGGGCAGAGTGTTTATTTGTTTTTCAGGCATAGTTTAAATTATTTTTTTTGGGCAGAGTGTTTATTTGTTTTTTTGGGCATAGTGTGAATTATTTTTTCAGGCAGAGTGTTTATTTGTTTTCCAAGCATAGTTTGAATTATTTTTTGGGCAGAGTATTTATTTATTTATTTGGACATAGTGTGAATTATTTTTTTCGGGCAGAGTGTTTATTTGTTTTCCAGGTATAGTTTGAATTATTTTTTGGGCATAGTGTTTATTTATTTTTTTAGGTATAGTGTGAATTATTTTTTCGGGCAGAGTGTTTATTTATTTTTTTAGGCATAGTATGAATTATTTTTTCGGGCAGAGTGTTTATTTATTTTCCAGGCATAGTTTGAATTATTTTTTTTTGACAGAGTGTTTATTTATTTTTTTGGGCATATTGTGAATTATTTTTTCGGGTAGAGTGTTTATTTGTTTTTGAGGCATAGTTTAAATTATTTTTTGGACAGAGTGTTTATTTATTTTTTTAGGCATAGTGTGAATTATTTTTTCGGACAGAGTGTTTATTTGTTTTCCAGGCATAGTGTGAATTTTTTTTTCGAGCAGAGTATTTATTTATTTTTCAGGTATAGTGTGAATTATTTTTTTTTGCTAGAGTGTTAATACCAAAATATTGTTGCATTCATTTGCTATAAATACATATCTCCATTTCATTATCAAAACATCATATTGCATAAATTATCTTGTAGAAACATTATTTTTTTTCTATATCTATTGCTTTGCTAGAAAATGTCTTTCCGATCTACTGGATATTCTAATTCTGACGATATGCTTCTCTGTCAAGTTTATTTAAACATATCTCAGGATCCTATCACGGGTAGATATCAATCTTCAGATAATTTTTGGTCTCGTGTGGAGCAGGGTTTTAATGAAGTAAGGAACCAACAAATGGAGTGTCGATCCAAACGGTTTTTGCAGTCTCAAATGACTAGTATAATTGCTGAAGTAAAGAAATTGAATGGTTGTCTAAAACAAATTGAAAATTTGAATCTAAATGGTGCTTCAGATGATGATATTGTGAGTATATATAATTTTCGCTCTCTTGCTATCAGTTTCAATGTTTAATATTATTTTCATGATTACTTGCAGATACATCGAGCAAAAGACCTATTCATACAAGATCCAAAGTTTTAAAAAGGATTCAAATTTAATCATGTTTGGCATATAGTTAAATATTTTGAAAAATTTAAAAATAATGTTCCCACTGTTAGACAAATTGCTCGGGCACATAATGTGAATTACGACTCGTCACAGTCAGATAATCTTATTTCTGAATCACCAATATCATCGTCTCATGGGTTGTCATCATTTTCTCTCAATTTAAATGATAACGATTTTGGTGGAAGTTCATCTCAACGACCATGTGGAGTGAAGAAAGCTAAATTAAAAAGAAAAAATGATGAACATATGACAAAATTATATAATAATCTTAGGGAAGAGAATAAACAACTTATGGACATGTTAAAGAAGAGCAGTTTTGACAGGCAGAAACAAATGAATATCCAATTACAGAATTTGGCCTTGAAAGAAATGAAAGAAGAAAATAAAATTTTACTTCGTGACTTGAATACAATTGCTAATCCAAATGTACGTGAATACTTTAGAGCTGAACAAATAAGAATTATAGAAAAAAGAAACCAACAACAAAAGCCTTCTTCTACTACTGATACTTTTGGTCAATATTTTGATAATATTGGAGTATCCGGAGATGATCTAACAAATTATTAAATTATTTATATTTTAATCTACGTTATGTTATTATATTAATATGTATTTTGAATGTTTATGGTAATTTTAATTAATATTATTAGTGTTGATATTTTATATTTAATTTGTTTTGAATATATAAAATAATCGAGACCTAGTTTTGATAATTTAAAATCTAATTAAATTAATCGATACTAAATTCAATTAATTCGAAACCTAAAGTTAATCAACCGAGACAATTAATTAAATTGAATATATAATATAATAATTGGTATAAATTAATTTTTATTACTTTAAATTTTTATATTATATATCCAAATTAATTAGTTTTCTTAAAATATGATTTTTTTATAAAAATTTAGATAATATTAATTTTATTGCTTATATTTAATTTAAATATTTATGTAAGAATTATAATATATATATATTTAAAATTATAATTTAAATATAATTAGAATTTTTTATAAAATAAAATTTTTAAAATTAATTATTTATATAAATTAAAAACTAAATAACAAAATTTTAAAAAAATATGAGCTTGTTTGTAAAATTATTATTTTAATTATAATATTTTTACATATATAAATTAAATAAAAAAATAAAAAAAAATTATAGTTGATAAATAGTAAAATATCAAATTAGTGTTTTATCGTATGGTATGGTTGGTGATGACCTTATATATGTTTCTTTTTCTAAAGTGGGAGCCCATTGTATTAAAACCAAATAACGAAAGAGATTACATCACTACAAAAGAAGCCTAACCGCACTAAAAGTTGTGAGAATCAAGTGCTAGCTTAAGATGTTAATTAGATTAGATTATGATGATTTTTGAATTTATTTAAAATAAATATAAAATAATATTTTAAAATTTAAAAAATATTAAATAATTTTTTAAATATTTAAATAATTAATTTAAAATTTTATTTTAAAACTTAAAAATAACAAAATAAATTAAATATAATATTTTTTTTAAAATTATATTTTTAAAATAGAGTTTTTATCTAAATACTCCGCGTCAAGTAAAATGAAAGAAAATCTAAAAGTGAATGTGTTGGTCATGAAAAAATGAATTTTCACTAGCTAAGCTTTTCGACCATTTTTGAAAAGTGAAAATTAGCTGCATGTTATAGGTGTGAGATCTTTGGAATAAATTAAATACGTTGTTAATTTCTTAATAAATAATTATATAGAATTAAAGGGACATGAACAACCCTAAAATTCCTAACTTCGCTACAAAAATCTTACTAGAATCAAAATGTCACAAACTTGTAAGAAACAAAAGCTTGCAAAAAACAAGGGATTTTATTGCTAACAAGAATTTGAACACACAGATCTTACAGAATCATAGTGTGAGTGTATGAAAGCTAGAAGAATAAAAAAATAATAATAAATTCTTTTATGGGAGTGAGTGCTAGAGAGAGAGAGAGTCCTTCTATTGTTCGCATTTCTGCTTTTGTAGACCCTGTGGAGTAGTTGTCTCGTAATTACTTGGCTCAACTTCACCACTTGCATGGTGGGCTATAGAACTCACTAGAAATGCCTTTCTTGATTCTTTTGGAGATTTTTTTTTTTTTCCATCCCAAAATCCTAGCTCATATGTGTTTGATAGTTTTCTTGATACTGGAGAGTCCAATTTTTTTGGAGTTTTTTTTTCACGAGTATAATGAAATTTTAAGGTTTATTTATATATGTCCTACTAAATTTATTCCAACAATCTTTCATTCAAATATAAACATAATTTTTGACCCAATAAAAAATATATTTATGAGTCTGACATTATATTTCAACTTAAAATTTTAATACAATGAATATATTATTTATAAGTCATTTTTAATTATATAAAATTTTATGAATTTATAACTTATTTCTATTTACATATCTTTTAGCGTAATTTTTTAGAAGATTTTTTTTTATAAATTTAATAAAAGTTTAACATTACATTTCGACTTAAAATTTTAAATCAAAATATTAAAATAATATATTTATAAGCCATTTTTATTTATATATCCTCTAATAAATTCATTTATTTTTAAATGAAATTTCATTAACAGTTGGGCATCCTAATAAATTTATGGCCGACTCGATTAATTTTAAATTTAAATTATAAATTAAATTTACCTAATTAATTAAATTTTATTTGATTTAAATAAAATTATTTGAACCTCTAATAATTTTACGGGTCTGACGACTCGGCTCAAAATATGATGCAAACAAAATGATATAAGGCTTAACCCATCGAAACTACTGGTATACATTTTGAGAAGAGTTGAGCTCTAAAATTGCCAATAAATTATTTAAGAAAATTTTATTTGATGTTTTTTCACATTATTGGGTCCACTAGTACGACTAGTCTCCACCAATCAACAAATTTTGAATTTTGATGTTCTGTCACATTATTGGCCTGGCTAGTCTCCATCATGTATAGTGTTATAACAATATTTATTTATATTTTAAAATATCAAATAATAAAAATATCTAGCATGAGAATTGTTTTTTTTTTCTTTTCAAAGCCTAAAATTGTAAGTTTTTAATTGATAAAAAAAAATTCACTTAGCATCAAAATTGAATAAATTATAGATAAACTTCTATAAATAATTTTAATTTATTTCAATAATTATAATATTTATTCTTATCACATCAATAGCATCAATTATTTTAAAATAATTTGATTAATTATAAGTAAATTAAAAAATATATTTAAAAATATAATAATAATTTTCTTAAAAAAAATATAATAATAAATTTAATTTTTATATACATATTTTTTCTATATAAAAAATAATTAATCATATAAAATGGTGGAATTGGGGTGACAGCATAGTTTGGTATCATTTTTATGTGGAAAAAATATTATTTTTGTCCTTAAATTTTATCTTAAATATTGAATGAATTCTTTTATTTTGAAAAATTAATAATTATGTTTTGCATTTTTATTATGTTAAATTATTTATTTATTTATTTATTTTTACAGTTATATAATCATGTAAATACTAAAATATTTCTTATTTATAATTAAATTTTTTATTTTTTATTTTTGCCAAAATTAAAAAATATATATATTAACTAAACATAGATACAATTAATTAAGCTGTAATACATGCAGTTCATATAAAAAAAAAAACAAAAGTTAAAATCTGCAATATCTATATGAATGCTGACCTCAAACACAAGAAACACGCAATGTAACGGACCACAAAATTTTGTGTAGTGATTTGAGAGGGGTAAGCGGGCCCCCCTATGTGTCCTATTAAGTAGTTTTTTGTTGTGTTGTTTCTGGGTTTTTTTGGCCCGTTTTGCCAGAAAGTAACTGTGTAGAAAATGACTTAATTCAAAGCTCAGTAACTCTTTTCTATGTACATCACCGATCCACGTGATCCCTCAGCAACCATTTTCAAATTACATTTATTTTATTTTCTGAAAAACTGAATCAATCGAATTGGAGCTAGCTGTCATTATTAGAGTCTCTTTCATTGCTGTGAGCAGGGATGATCGGTTTTTTAAATCATTATTAAATTAAATTAATATTTTTATTTTAAAAAAATTTTAAATTATTATTATAATTAAATAATCAATTTAAATTTAATTTTGATTTAATTTAAATAATTTTAATTTATTAATTTTAAATTAATTTTTTTTTATAAATTATCATTATTTTATTATAAATTAAAAAAAAATACTAATAAAATATCTGAAAAAAAAATAAAAATAATTCAATAATATATATCCCAAAACTTATATATTTCATTAATTAACACATATAAAATTTATATTTTTTTAAAGGATTAGATTTTTTTATTTATTTTTAATTAATTTTCATTAATAGTATTTTTTAAAATTTTAAATTAATATTAGCTTAATATAAATAATTGATATTTATAATTTGTATTATTTCAAATAAATATATTATATGTCTAAATTAAATAATTTTCTTAAACTGAAATTTTTTTTGTAAAAGTTTAGTTAATTCTAGTTTTATTACTTATTTTTAATTTGAATGTTTATGTAATAATTAATACAAATATAAATATTTGATATTTTTTTTATTAAAATTTACAACTTATATTATAATAAGTCTTTTTTATAAATAATTTTTTTATAAAAAAAAGAAATGACGTTTAGTGTTTTAATATTCACAAACACCAAATTGCAGTGAAATATAGCGCACGGTTGGAGAGCAAAATAAGCGCTATTTTAGCGCTCGGTCGGAGATGCTTTTAGGAACGAATATCAAATACTAAATATCAGCGGGACAAGGGTAGTCGAAGTATAAAAAACATTATTTTATTAATATTTTAATTATTTTTAAATTTTATGATAGGAAAAAAAAACAATGATGTAATTCACTTGCGGATTGAAAATGCAGGAAAATGATTATTAATTTTTTAAATATAAAAATTCATCTATTATTTATAACGAAAATAAAAAACTAAATAATTTATTTTTCTATGCTAAAAGCTTGTATTTTGTAAAAACAAATTAATGAAACAAAAGATAATCAAATTTTAATGTTATAACGACATGTTTTATATTTTAAAACAACAAATAATAAATTAAAATAAATATATTTAATATTATATTTATGAAATAAAAAAAAAATTGTATAAGTCAAGGGTTAGAAGTGAGATTTAGTCCAAGATTTTGTATCTTTTAGCTAAGCATACTTTAACTTTAAACTGTATGCTTCTTTCCATTCTGTTCTACAGTTTCTTGTTGGAATTATTGTTTCTGATATTTGTTTTTAATTCAAAGAAATATTTAAAAAAAAAAAGAATTGTCTAAGTTGCCGATATATATAGAGAGAGAAATGAATTAAGCTTTGCTACGAGTCTAAAAAAAAAAAAAATGGCAAACGTTCGACTAAGATCGACAAGTATTGTTCAGGCCAGTAACGGCAAGCTGGAATCAACCCAAAAGAAGATTGAGTTAACTTCAAGTGATTTGAAGCTCCTTTTGTTGGAAACCATTCAAAAAGGACTTCTATTCAACAAACCCAAACCATCAGAATCCAAAATATCAGACAAAACCAGCTTAATCCAACACTTGAAAAACTCACTTTCTAGCACACTTGATTTCTTTATTCCTCTTTCAGGCCGCCTAGCAAAAGTTGAACACGAAGATAGCACTGCCTCTTTCTTTATTGACTGTAACAATTCCGGAGCTCAATTTGTTGATGCTGTTGCGGATAAGGTTACCATTTCTGACATTCTTGAACCCATCTATGTTCCTCGTATTGTTCACTCATTTTTCCCACTAAATGGGATTAAAAACTTCGACGTTTCGCAACCTTTACTTGCAGTTCAAGTTACAGAGTTAGCAGATGGTTTCTTTATAGGTTGCACAATTAACCATTTAGTTGCTGATGGTACAGTTTTCTGGAATTTCATCAATTCTTGGTCTGAAATCTCTCGCGGTTTAAATCAAATCTCCAAACCTCCTGTCTTTGATCATTGGTTTCGGGGAGATAGCTTTTGTCCTATCCGCTTGCCTCTGTCAATCATCAAAATGGATAATGCAATCAGTACTACTCCACCATCGCAGCCGCAAGAGAGAGTTTTCCATTTCAGCAAGGAAAACATTGCAGTACTCAAACAAAAAGCCAATTTTGAGTCTGGCTGTGAGAAGATCTCTTCTTTACAATCAGTCTTAGCTCATCTTTGGAAATCTTTTATTCATAATCAGCAAATTATTGATGCTAATGATGAAATAACTAATTTTCACTTACAGATTGGTCTTAGATACAGATTGCAGCCAACAATACCTGAAGAGTATTTTGGAAATGCAACTCAGGTTGGGACAATTAGTTTAAAAACAAGAGAGGTAATGGAGCATGGAATTGGTTATATAGCTCTACAGATGAACAAAATGATTGGTTGTTTTACAGAAGACAAGATAAGAAACGACATCGAGAGTTGGACAAAGAATCCTAAGTTAGTTGGTGTGTTTTCAAAGAATGATTTTGCTGTAAGTAGTTCACCAAGGTTCAACGTTTACGGTAACGATTTTGGTTGGGGAAAGCCAATTGCAGTGAGAAGCGGACCTGGGAACAAGTTTCTTCAGAAGATTACTGTATTTCCTGGAGCTGAAGAAGGAAGTGTAGATATTGAAGTTAGTATTTTTCCTGATGAAATATTGAAGGCTATGGGAAATGATTCCCTGTTTATGGATGCAGTTACCACTTAATATTTTCTCATCTTAATTAGTTTAGCCCCAGCTAATTTATTTCATTACAATTATTATCTTAATTGCTTTTTCAATTTTTAATGTTCTTCTTACATGGTTGCTCACGTGGCCCATTTTAACTATTTAAATTTTTTTTAAAAATTGTTAAAAAATTATATTTTGATAGTGTTTGATATAATTAATTTATTGATGTATTTTTCATTCTAAACAAAAATTATTTGGACTGCTAAAAATATATTGAAAATGCGTTAAATCTAAACCGTTAAATATAATATATAAAATTTCTAATATATTTTTAGCAGTTCAAATGATTTTTATTTAGTATAAAAAATATATTAATAGATTTATTACATCAAACACTATCAAAATATAATTTTTTAAAATTTTTTTAAAATTTTTAAATAGCTAAAATGGATAGCAGTCCCCTCAACCCTTTTTTATAAGGGGAAAATGTTGAAATGTAATAGTTATGATCGAAATTGGTTCTGTTATGAACCAAATGTAAACGGGTCCAACTTTAAATTTTGTTATATTTTTAATAATTAAAATATTATTAATAGTAGTAAATTTTGTAATATTAAAATATTATTATATATAAATAAAAAATATTTACTTTATGTTAGATTTATTGAATTAATAATTTATTAACTTTATTTATATAAATATTTATTATAAAAAATAAATTTCATGAAAAATTATAAATTTCTATATTATTGGCACTGTCACAAAACTCAGAACATGACAGCCAAGGTAGATCAAGATCAAGAACAGCCATTGGTTCATTTTCTCTAATCTTGAAGCTATTTATTGTGTGTTTCCATAACAGTTCTCAAGCTTCTAGTGGAGAAAATCAAGTTTATGATGAACTGCATACTAACTTGTTTTCTCTTCTTAAGGGGTAACTATAAATTCATAGAAACATACATTTGAATTTCTAAGATTGAAAGATATTATTAAGTTCTTATTTAGACTGTATAACTTTACTTTTCTTTGATCATAATGAGTGTGTCCTAGTCTCCTCATTGACTCAAAATTAAGTTAGAAATAGACTGACCTTGTCTAAGAGTTTTAATTTATTGAAATATGTGCCTCTCATCCTTCTCTATCATTACATATAAAGAATTATCTGAACTTCATCTGCGGCCATAAAAGTGGATCACGCTTCACATTTGGTCAACAAGATTGCAATGTTATTTCGATGATTTATATAAAATCAAGGCAGTCAAGATTCTACTTGCTTCCAGACGTCAAGGCATCCTGATGGAAGTTGTTCAATGTGATCATTCTTGTCCATGTAATGAATGCTGCTGCAGCCCCCTCGTGGATGTAAATATTTTATTGGAGTCTCTACAAGGAACCAATGTATAGCTTGGGGGTGCATGTCCCAAGCTTTCCCGTTTATATATTTATATAATTTTTAATATATTTTTATAATATATTATATTCCTCCTCTTAAAATTTTAAAATATTATATTTATCTTTTCAAATTTTTTAAAATTATTTTTTATATTTATATATTTTTAAAAATATATCATATTGGTCCCTAAATTTTAAAAATTTTCATTTTTAGTTACATATTTTTTAAAATATATGCAATTAATCCCTCCAAATGTTTAAAATTTTTCTATTATTTATATATTTTATAATTTTTCTTAATATATATCTAAATTGCTCTAAATTTTTAAATTTTATTTGTTTTCAATGTATTATTATATTTATATATAAATAAATAATTTACAATATAACAATAATACTAAAAATTTTAAAATTTCTTTATATTAATCTTAAAAATTTAAATATTTTTTGCCCATGATTATTTTGGTCTCAACTCTTAAATTCTAGTTCTGCCTCCTGTCTACCCCCTATAGGATTATGCACATCAGCACATGCAAACAAAGTAGGAAATAATGTATCAGGTAGATGATGTTAAATTATTACTACTTATTTAATTATCTTAATAAAATTATTTTTTTTAGCAATGTTGTGAGGTTAGATTGTCCCATAGGAACCACGGTTGTTAATTATTAGGATTAGTATTTTCTTTTTTAGCATCTACAATAGCAGAATCACCAATTTTTTTGGACCCTTCCCCCCAATATATATATCTCTCCTCTTTCAATTCTTTTATGGTGCTCTCTGAAATAGATTTCACAGAAAATACTTCCTCCAGTAAGCTAAAATTTTGCATGTATCGATCAAAACCTCCATTTTGCACTTGAATATTTCTTTTTCCTGTATTCCTTTAACCTGGAAAGCCTTCATTCATTAATAATTGAAGCTTCCTGCAGCAGGTCCCAATATCAGGAAAATCATTCTTGCAAAAATAAACAAGAACATGCATGACAATTATCAGGTCTTTATAATTCACCTTTCTAGTTAATGGTTTCCTTGAACGCGAAGCACGCAAATTGTTGAACTGAGAAAAATTAGTAGAAGGTTGTCGAAGTGATGCAACTCGAATTGAACTCTTGGAAAGAAAACATAAATTAATGAATATCCCAAATAAAGATTAAACCTTTATTACTAATGTGCTTATGAGATTGCAGGTTGCTACATGAGAGCTCCACAAAATAAAAAATCCTAGCAGCCAAAAGTGACATCTATTATAAGATATATAAACTGACATTTAGATGAACAATATTTTTGAAATTGATTTTGAATTAATCAATTATCATTATCAAGGGTGTCAGGCTAACACAAGGACTTGAAGATATTTCTGTACAAAATTTTAATTGAACTCTGTTCCTTTTTCATGATAATTAAAGTCACATTTAAATCTTGTCATTCATAAAAAAAAAATTAATGTTAATTCCTGCAATAAAAAATTTTGATTCCATCCCTATTCTCGAGGGTACCTTCAAGGGCCCTCTCCCTCGGACCCAAGGCCAGAGGTATCTTAATAAAATTATCACATGCATGGAATCAATCTCAGTAAAAATTTAAAAAAAAAAAAGATAATAGTATTGGTATTTGTTACTCTTAAATTTATTATTTAGATAAAAAGATAATAGTGTAAAGTTTTCTTTTTTTTTCTTTTTATTTAAGGTCATAGCTTTTAAATTTTTTTATTTTCTAAAAATAATTTGTGTTTGAAAGGGTTTAATATATTAAAAAATTAAATAATAAGGAAATTAATTAAGAATCTTCAAATTTTGAAAAGTTAAAAATAATTTAAGAGATCAATAAAATTATATTATAAAATACTAAATTTATTTTAAAAATTTTTGAAAATATACATAAGAAGGATAAGAGGGCATTATAATCATTTATAATGATAAGGAAAATAGTAAGAGTGTTAGAAATCTTTTTGAGAGTTGCCGATGTTGTCTCCCTAAATGAATATGTAATGGTGATATTTAGTTTGATTAATAAATTTTTCTTTTTATTATTTTTTTTTAAAAATGAATTACATGTTTTTTCATTTATTTTTATTAACAAAATAATTTATTTTTTTATCTAAAATAACTTAATGTAAAAAATTAGAATGTTTATATATATTATATGTTTATAAAATTTAATATAACATAATGTCTATATTTTAATTTTTTTCTTTTTTTTAGAAAAGCTCAAATTAAACATTAATTCTTTTGAATTAGTCCACTTAATTTTTTTCTAAAAAAATAGAAACTTATACTATGTATATTTTAAATAATAAAAAATATGTTTTTCTATTATAAACAATTAAAACTATTAAAGCCAAATTTATTGTAAACAATATGGTAATGATAACATTCATGTGATTAGTTACTTTAATTACTCAGCAAATGTAATAATATCTGAAGTCGTAAGTAATGATTTAATAAGACGGTGTTTTGATTTATTTATAATAGGTATGAAATATTATTTTAAAATTTAAAAAATATTAAATATTTTTTTTAATATTTAGATAATTAATTTAAAATATCATTTTAAAGTAAAAAAAAATATATATATATATAATAATTTTTTTTAAAAAGACGTTTTCAAAGTAAAATTTTTATTCCAACACCCTTAAATAAGAATTACCCTCTTAACTATAAAAGTGCCAAACATTGATTAAGATTGACTAGTATTGTTGAGGCCAGTAATAGAATGTGAGAAACAAAGATAAATAAATTGTAACGGATATATGGACTAGTCATGATAATCACCATATAAGAGAAAGTTATTTTCTGTGACATGATTTTTCTTTTCCTTCTTTTGGATATATGAATTAGTTTTTTTTTGTTTTGAGGGGTGGATATATGAATTAGTTGTAATGGGTGAATTTAATTTATCATATTAAATTATAAATTAATTAATATTAATTTAATAAATTGACGTGTTAATTATAATACATACCTCATAATTTAAATAATTAAATATTATAATTACATTATATGATAATTATTATTTAATATAATTTATTATCATTAATTAATTAATTTATAATATAATGCGGTGAATTAAATTTATCAAAAAAAAAATATTCTTATAAGTGAAATTTACTTTTCTATAACATTTTGTTTTTTTTTCCTGAGAAGATCATGTGGTACACAAAAATTATATTGTAACTGGCCTTCTTTTCTTTTTTTTTCTGCTGCTTTTTCTCCACCTTCTTTAAATGCTTTCTGTGATGCTCATTGGGCATCTTGTGTTGATACTAGGAATTCCCTTACTGGGTATTGTGTGTTTTATGGTGACTCCTTAATTTTCTGGAAAACCAAGAAACAAACTACTGTATCAACTTTCAAGATCATCCGTTAAAGTTAAATACAGGAACATGACCACCACTGTTTGTGAAATTCAATTTATCTCTTATCTACTCCAGGATCTTCAATAGCCCGTGTCTTTGCCTGAATCTCTTTACTGTGATAATCATGCTACATTTTACATCTCAGCCAATCCGATATTCCATGAGCGCACAAAATATTTAGAGATTGACTATCATTTGGTTTGTGATCAGTTCAAAGTAGACTTTATTTAACCCATGTATTTATCTTCTAAGCATCAGCTTGCTGATATCTTCACCAAACTTTTTTCTATCAAGACACATTAGTATTTATTGTCCAAGATGAAGTTGCTTCATTTTCCGTAACTTTCATTTTGAGGGGATTGTACAAAATATATCTTTATATTTATGTTTAGTAGGTTATAAGACCTAATAATAATTTTAGTAATCTGGATAGAGGTAATATAGTCATCTTAGTTTGATGTATGTAAACATTTTTTCCACTTTGTTTCAGGATCGATTACTGAGAGTTTAATGAAATAACCCTAATATTTTATCAACTTCTTTGTATTTTGTAGTATAAAATAAGGAAATTTTATTAAATTAATAAGAATTTGATAAATGAAGAGATTTAAATAAAAAATCTTCCAAAAGTGAGCACTATACATTCAAATAAAAAAAAAATCAACCAAAACGATAATTTATGAAAAATTCTTGCTTACAATAATATATATATCAATATAATGAGATAATAATATATAAAGTAAAACTGATTCTGATAGCTTTTTACTGAAAAAAGATAAAAGAGCCGTATTAGTTAAAATATTTTTTCATTTTTTTGTTAAAGAAATTAGACTAAGAACCTAAACATTTTGTAAATTTTCATGAATAGAAGACAATTTAATAATTATTAATTTGAAATCGAGCTCCATTCTATTTTTAAAAATTACAACTCGAATTATTTTTATTTTAGAAAAAATTAAAAAATTCATCAGCTTCTCTAAAATTATATATTTTTAAACTCTATAAAATTCAAAAGTAATTTACCAAAAATATTTTAAATTTAATATCAAACACACAATAAATAATTTTATAGTGGACATATTAAATTTATATTTTAATGATTAATTTAAAAAAGTAAGATTTTCTAAAATTGATAGATTTCAAAAGTTAATGGGTATTAAAATTTAAAAAAAAAAATTGATGGAATATATGCAAAATAATTTTATCTTTTACATTATATAATCATACTCTAAAGACACATTACCAACAAATTAAAAATTGAATTGTAAGAATAAAAGTCCATTAATATCAATAAGAATATTATCATGAGAAACAATAAATTGATTTTCTTCCAATTAACTCTTTAGCCTATAATTATAAAGGCAATGAAAAACCTAAATGTCTACACAAATTTTTACCAAAAGGAAAATTGTATAATAAATATTCACGATAAAATATAATATATTAATATTAATTAATTAAATTAGTTAGCTTTTAACCTTTTAATAATAATAATTAATGTATCATAATTTATAAATAAAACAATAAACACCTTAATCGTGTCACAATATTCTTAATTATGTGGGATATTTTACTTATGCAAACAAATCAAACATCGCAAAAACAAAAAATACAATTCATAAAATAAAATGATGATGATGATGATAAATTTTAATTTTGATTTATTTTTTTAGTCAATTGATTATTCTATATTAATATTATATTTTTTTTAAAGAAGAATACTGAATAAAATATAATATGGTATGGAACTTTTTTACTTCAATAAAAATCTAAATTTGTAAAATTTCAAAAATATTTTTTTAAGATGATCTTTTTAATCTTTTATAAACAATAAAAAGAAAAATCAAAGTAATGGAAATTTCTTTTATTTATGTATTTTTAATAAATTAATAAACTGTTTTTATAATAATTATATATTTTTTCTCTACAATTATTCATAAAAAAGATAAATCAAAACAATTATATTATATAAAAAAATGGACATACCATATTTTTGAATGAAGGAAGAAAATAAAAAAATTTGAGAAAATGAAAAAAATTATATAATAATGATCTAAAACAATTGCATTGAACAATATATTTATGTTAGTGCAATTATTATCTAGAATTTTTATTGGAATCTAAAACATAAAAATAATTAGAAATACATAATTAACTATCATATTGTATCAATCCAATCTACATACAAACAATTAATTAATAATAATAAATTTATTTTTATTTTAATTTTAAATAAAAAATTAATCCAATCATATTAAGAATTAAGAATTAAGAATAAAGTGATTCTTTTTTGTATTTTACCTTAAAAGTTATGTTATTTTTGGGTAATTCAAAATTTTTAAGTATATAATATATAAGTATAGATACAAATATAAATATAAATATAGATTATATTTTTTTTAAATAAGAGAAATATATTAGATTAATCAGAAAATACAAGAATGGAAATACAAACTCTAAATCAAAACCCAAAACTAATCATTCCCAATGCATCAACTTGATCTAAAATACTAAGAAAAAATTACAACAAATGGGACATAAATGAGGAAGGGCTACCGTCGTTCAAGGAAAGACCAATGATAGCATAACAAAAAAACTCATATATGAATAAAAATTTGGAATAAATTTTGACATCTCCGTGTGCCTGTTAAAGCAAAAGACTGTGTTTGACAAGCTGCTCGTAACTGTTTACCAATTGCTTCTCTTTTGAATTCCAGAAGAGTAAAGGTTGATGTTATTTGCCCAATTTGAAAAACAAAGGTTGAATCCCCTTTTCATATTTTGGTGTCTTGCTCCTTTGCGAGTCAGTGTTGGATATTATCTTCTGTTGGGTATAATAGAGGAGGTTCAAGTAATTTTTTGATTGGCTTCAATTGGTATTCAGTTTTATGGAGTCAGATAAGTGTGGTTTGGTAGTTATGATCTGTTGGGCTATATGGAAAGTTAGAAATGGATTGAGGTATCTGTGCCTAAGGTAATTCGAGATGCAGGTTAGATGCTTTAGGAATGGAAATATGCTCAGTTTTTGAAGTCCACAAAGTTGTTGGCGCTAGTAGAATGTAACGAAGTGGTCCAAACCTCAAGCTGGTTGGTTAAAACTAAATGTTGATGCTGTGATTTTTCATAATCAAGGAATGGTAGGGTTGGGCTTAATTTTGAGAGAGCATTATGGTTGCTTTAAGGCTGCCAAATCAATTTTTCTTAAAAGAGGTATGACGTGTTAACGGCAGAGGCACTGGAAGCACGGCCAAACTAGATTTTAGATATGGGGACCAAAATAAAAAGCACTAAATCATAATATACGAAACTATAATTTTTATATATAAATGCATGTTTTATGTCTAAATATATATAAATATATTGTTAAATTAATTATTTTTTAAAAAAAATTATATTAATTTAACGACAATAGCTCATTTAATAGATTTTTAGAGAGACACGATAGTCAAACAAAATCGAAGAGCTAATTTATAAGAAGTGAAACAAAAATTGCAGTATATGGTGAGAATTTGCACCTGCAAAGCTGTTTATTTTAGCTAAAACAACTCCTGTTTGGGCTTTTGGCAAAACAAGGGAAGAACAAGAATATTTTATTGTGAGAGTTATTTTTATTGTTAAGGAGGGGAGGGGTTGATGTGAAAATTAGGGGGGCTCATGTGAAAATTATATATATATATATATATTGAGATTTTTTGGCTTGGGGGCTGGGCCCTTGTCACCTTCAATGTGGTACCACCCCTAACTAGAGGATTAGAAAAATTCTTAGTTGGATCAAAGTGAAAGGTTGACAGCAAGGGGTGGTGGAGATGGACTTGATGCTGGTTTATCAGACTCTTCAGAGAGGGTTGCTGCACTTTTCTGGAATTGAAATAATTTTTGATGATTGTAAAAGTCTTGCTCAGACTTTAGGAGAAATTTCTTTCTCTGTTGTAAGGAGATTTGCCAGTAAAGCTGCTCATGTTTTAGCTAGAAGAACTATTTCTACGTCAGATTCTCATGAGTAAGTTAATATCTTTTATTTTTTATGGAATGTAATTTCCTTTCATTTAATTAATTAATTATATGATTTACCTTAAAAAAAAAAAAACTTTGAAGGAAAAGAGAAAAGGAGAAATTTTTTTTTATCTCTATTATAGATTATATTTGTATCTACGTCTATATAGATCATAAATTACAGATAGGAGATTTGATTTCTTTCTAGTTTTATAGAAATTTGAATGAATAAAAAAAATACCCAAAAAAAATAAAAAATATTTTATGTTTACTCTTAGAAATTTTTTTTTTCAAAAATACTATATATCTAATTTTTTTTTTTTAAAAAATACAATATATACTAAATATATATAAAATAAAACAGTAAAAAAATAAAAATAAAAAATAAAAAAACAGTTTATTTATATAATATTTCTTAAAAAAAAAAGTCTGCTCAATTTGGGCCTAAAGACCTTTGGGCCAAAAATAGAATTGAAATTGTACTGAAAGAGTTGGGCGTGGCCCTTGAAACTGGCTAAAGAAACCGACCTAACAGCGGCTGTATCAGTAGACCGAGAACCACCGTAATTTTGACTATTAAAATTATGAAGGTCTACGGCGGAGTGCTGTATGGAGCTCCACGCGCCACCTCGCTGCTGCTCAACAACGGCAGAAGAACGCTTCGCTGCTTCTCTCCTTCATGTGGTTCTCCTTCTTCCTTTCATGGTGATATCATATAGCTATCGCATTTCATCGAATATTGTAACTGTTCTTTTATTTCGTTTTAACATTTTTTTGGGTATTGGAATTTGCAGAACATATAAATTTTGTACAAGACATTGCTGCTACTAAGCCTCCAAAGCATTTATCTCATTTACTGAGATTGCTAAAGACCAGAGGTAAAGTAAAAGGGCCATTATTCAAACTCCTGGGAACATTCGCATTGTGTGTTCATTGAATTTAAAGGATCTAAAGAAGTACACTTTTTAATTCAAACCATGTCACAGAAATGGGAACTCTTTATTGAATTTTCACTTTTTTTTTTGGGTTTTGTTTTGTGGGTATTTGTTGTCTGGATTGCAGTACTTGAATTTGGTTTTAGCTTCTGAGTTTGGTTTCTCTTTCCTAGTTTACTGCTTATCTACTCTGTAGACTGAAGTCTATATTTCTATATTTGTCTTCAAAAATCATGTTTGATTGATATTTACTATGAACTCTTACTGTGGAATGAAGTGCTCAAATCAAATGCCATCCAGAGAACTGACAAGTCTGCTTTGAGATGAGTATGTTACAATTACTTTGAACAAACGCCTCATATTGACTGATAAACTTAGTTTTTCTGGTCTCAAATTAACATTTCATTGCTGGTCGTTGCATTCTCCACCTTCATTTGTCTCATTTTAATAGAATCCCCACATCTTTTGTTTGCATTCGATGATTGGTAACAGGTGAATCCATCATTTCTCCTGGATTCAAGCAAGGATTGATCCCTCTTGTAATTCCACTGGCTAAAACTAGCTCAGGTATGGATGAAGTGTATCAATTTCTGGAATTCGTTATTTTTATGAAGCAACTAGTGTTAGCTGGCATGTAATTTCATTGTGCCTCAATAGATGCTGTAATTGCACTCCTGAGATGGCCAACAGCACCAGCTGGGTAAGAGAGTCTAACAACTCTGGATCTTTGTTTGCTATCAATTTTCTTTAGTTTGATTTATTTTTGTACAACATTTGCAGAATGGAAATGCCAGTGGTGGAGGTTCATAAACATGGAGTTTGGCTTCTGGCAAAAACTGTAAGTTGAGTGTTTGTGGTGGTCCGGTGGACCTCATATAAAATGGAATGAATTAGAAATTGGAAGTTCCATTTATATAATATCCAATTCTTCAAGGGGCATGCATATTACCCTATCATTATAATTTTGCTCCAAGCACAGGTAGATCAATTTATCCACAGAATCCTGGTGGAGGAAGATGCCAAAAAGTCTTCAAAAGGCAACGACGAGCTATTTCATGCTGCAGCCGATTCTGGGGAGACTCTTTATGCAAAGGGTGACTTTGCTAAATCTCAGATTTCAGATCTAGATGTGTATCTCTTAAAGAAGGTACAAGGAATAAATGCTGTATTTCAGTTAGCTGTACAAACAAATTACTAAACAAATGGTGTATTTGCAGGTTGGTTTGTTCCCAGATGTACTAGAGCGCAAAGTTATGCGTCATTTTGAGAAAGGAGACCATGTAAAACTCACATGACTGTGATAGTGTTTACATGCAGCATGAACTTGTGATATTAATTGGTTAATTGTCTATATGCATGTGCTTTTAAAGGTTTCAGCTTTGGTTACTGGGGAATTTTACACAAAGAAGGAACATTTTACAGGATTTGCACGGCCTTTTGTATTCAATGCGGAGGTTTTGCTGAAGTTCGTCAGAATTCTCCTATCAATCTCTCTAAAAATGTTTTTCTAAACTATTTAGTTGGCATTTTCTTTTCTTTTTTATTGTAAGAATCATCTGTTGCTTTTTATAGGATTGGGCGTAAACTTGAAGCCAAAGATGCTGCCCGGGGGGCTCTGAAATCACCATGGTGGACTCTTGGCTGCAGATACCAGGTATGAATTTTCTGATGGTTGCTTTTTGCCTTGTCTATTATGTGAAATTCTTTTGCAAAATTAATTCTGACAATTGGTCTTATTCAGGAAGTTGCTCAAATAGCTGAATGGGAGGATGAGCAAATTGAGTATATCAAAGAAAGAGTGACTGAGGGAGGAAGGCAGGAAGACCTCGATAAGGGAAAGGATCCTGCTCAGGTTTTTAAACTAAAGTTCATCGATCTGATATATGTGCATATTTTGGAGGTTAAGTAAATCGATGATGAGAGTAATGTTGATCTTCGTCTTTCAAATATGTAGATTGCATTGGATGAAGCTGCTTTTTTGTTGGACTTAGCTTCTGTTGAAGGGATTTGGGATGACTCTTTGGAGCGAATCGCTGCTTGCTATAAGGAGGCTGGACTTAATGATGTTGCAAGATTTGTAGAATATAGGGATTGACAAATCTATATTAGTGGCAAGGAAGATAACAGTTAAGGAGTGCTTCTTCCATTTTATTTTCAAAGATGATTTGCCTTTTGCTTTTCATTAGCCTGGGCTTTGTATCCCTTGCTGTTTTATGCTATTTAGTCTTTGTTACTGGAATGCCAATTTTATGAATCAAGTGGTGCTTAAGTACATTTCCATGTCCACTCTTTGGTTCTGTTTCTGCTTCAAAATTTTCTCCCAGTTATGACCATTCTGAAAACTATATATATGTAAAGATGTAAACTATATTACAGTAGACATGCATCCGGAAACTATATCACTAGAAAGATGAACAAAACTGTGTATAATTAATTTTACGTGTAAGAATACTGTTACAATCGAGGAAAACAACTAGGCGCAGCCCTTAAATTATCGATTATAGCTATGCACACAACGTAGGAACTTAATTTTTTTTTTTTTCCCTGTATAGTACAAAAGCTTGTCTAGCATACAGTTATATCTATAGAAGGAATGCACACATCACAACCATTTAAAACTCTCAAAATATTTACAACATATAGACCTTATTGCAACACATCCCAGCTTGAGAACAACCACTATCGTAACAGAACTGTGCGAGTACCTTTTATTGTATACGATGATCTGTTATGGAGCAAATGGAAGTGGTGGTTTCTTGTTTTTGGATTTCTTCTTTCCCCGTAACAATTTTCTCCACAAACTTCCGCCACCTTTTTTCTTGCTTGGCACAATGGCCAAAGAACTAATTGCAACATCATTGTCCTGGTGTTGCGTTCCATTCAAAATGAGGATCTTTTCAAGAGGTTGTGTCACTCCATTGGAAATAAAGGCAGAACCACTGTCGTCGCTTTCTCTGATCTTGGGGGATTTATTATCCTTTGTCTCAGCATCGTCCTCTGCTAGCATCTGATCTAGAAGTGATGACCTTTGATTCATCATCTTGTTCTTAGGAGCAGTTGATTTTGCAGTGACTGAGGCAGCATTTGTATCAGCAGATGAGGTAGAAATGACCTTGTCAAACAGGGCAGTTTCACTTGGTGCAGCCAATGCCTTCAATTGTTTCCCCAGGTTTAGAATAGTCTCTTGGCACTCTGCCAACTTTTCTGAAGCCGCTGTTATCTCCCAATCCTGTAAGATTGATAAAAACCATTGCCTCAACAAGAGGATGCATTATAGTAGTTAATTTAGGCAGTTAAGAATATTGAGTAACAAACATTAAAGTTCTCATTCGTCACTGAAGAATGATTACCCGCCAAAAACCAGATACAGCTAAATGAGATGAACAAGACCCAAAATTTTGAGAATTCGGAAGAATCAGAATGCAAGTCATAAAAGAGTAACTAGGATTCCTAATATTTTTACTAATATTTAATAGTCCTTGGAAGATACCATAGTCCTATCCTCAACATTTGGATGGAACAATGGTTCTCATTTCTCGTACCTTAAAGCTACATCCTCTTGGTTTTTAAGCCAAGACAAGACTAGCACTAACTAATGAACCTTCAATGTCAGCCTCAATGATGCTCATATACTCTTCATGGTTATACACATCTAATTATCTAGGAAAATGAAGTTGAATTTTAGATAAAACAGGGCTCAAACATCCCACACTCGAAAGAAAAATATAGGGGGATAAAAAGGAACCTAGCGACTGCATTGAGTTTGCTCCAGCAAGGAGAAAAGCACCTATAGTTTTGCAGGACGTCATAAGGAGTCGAGGTTATATACTATTCATATTAAAAATACCATTCTGATAAACAAAGAAAGTACAAGGTTTCATAACTCACTAATTAAATCAAATGTAGCATTTAGCATTCTTAAACTTATCAATTTATCATCAATAGCAAAAAAATATTGACGTATGGCAAGTTGGTATGAACTTACAGTTCGAAGTTTCTTTTCTTCCTGATGAAGTTTAGGGATTGCTTTCTTCGTCGTACTGAAAAATACATTACCAGGTACATGAGATCACTTGAAAATGCAGGGTACATTACTAGTAACTGCTATCATCCCTGTATCATTCCAATTTTATTGGATGTCACAGGGGTGACAGCCTATTTCTTCAAAAAAATGGAAATAGAGAATTTTTACTTTACCTTTCAAGTTGGAGCTGCAGTTCAAGACATGTGGCCTCCAATTCTTCACAGCAGCTATTTTTGTTCTCCAATTCCACTAGCAAGGAAGAAAACTTTTGGTGAGCTTCATTTAACTCTGCTTTGGCCACTGTAATCTGTGTGTCAAGATCTTCTTTCATCAACCTATGATTTTCACTTTGATTTTCAATCTTTGCTTTTGACATTTTCAGAGTTTCTACCTCTTTGTGCAAACTTGTAATGGTTTTCTCTGATTCCTGAAGTTGTTTTGTCAGGGATTCACTCTTATCAGTAGCTGACTGAAGTCTCCCTTCCAACTCTTTCTTTGTAGATTCTACGTTAATCAATTCATCTTTGAAACTTTTATTTTCATCCTTTTCTAGACAGTTATGAAGCCCATTTGAAGCAGCAACCATAGGCAAACATGAGAAATGTTCACAGGAAAGGCCCAATTTATCCACTTCTGAAATTTGAGTAATCATTCCAACCTCTGCTTCATCTTCACTTCGTGATTCATCCCAATCAAGATGCTTCTTAATTGCATCCCTCATGCTTGAAACATCTTGAAGAAAAAAGCAGTGGTTCATAATCCAATCCAAAGCAGAACTTAATTCATGGATAAATCTGTTCACATCAGATTTTCCATTCAACAGATCATAACAAGCATGAACAAATTGCTGTAACACAGTACTAAGTTCAGAAGTCTTCCACTGGAAAACACGAACTATGTAGCCTGAAGATGTTTCTATATTCTTATATTGGAAGAAACTCTCTTCCTTTCTGGATAAAGTCTCTGATGCATCATAATTGGATAATATACCTTCAACATGCTCAATTATCTTGTGTAGTGATTTGCCTATATCTGAGTGGAGCTGCTGATTGTTCCCATCTGTCAACAAGATGTCAATATCACTTATTATGCAAGATGAATCCATCAGTAAAGATTTATCTCTAGGTTTCCAAGAGATACTTCCACCAGCTTGGGGGGAATTTGATGGATGCTTTGAGCTCTCTCTTGTATCAATGCAATCTCCAGGGCTTCCATTACTTGTCTCGGCCAAAGCTACTCTAACATCCTCCAGTATTTCATATGGTTTTCTTTGGGTGATACAGATTTGCTCCAACAGCACTTTCAGAATATCCTGAAGCCAATCAGGTGCTTTACCAATCAGTACATCCTTGGACTTGATTTCCTGGTTAGATACTTGAATGATCTCTACACCAGTTACCGGAGAGGAATACCCATTCAAACTGGTTTCCAAGGGGTTAACAGCTGCATTAGCATAATCAGATGGAATATGAAGACTTCCTGACTGCTTATCAACTGAAACTATTGCTAGTCTTTCCATTTCAACAAAGTCATCCATCAGATTTATGTCTGAAGCTCCTACAGTTTTACCTGAAGGAGACCCCCTTTGTTTCCCATGTTTGAATTGCTCCAATTCTGAAATCAAAGCAGAAGCCCATGATTCAGCACAACTAACCTTATCATCGCTGCCAACATCAGACATTGAGGCTAGCGAGCGATCATGTGGCGCAAGACCACTCCTTGATGTTCCCAAGGTTGTCTGGACTTTTGACATTTCGTCAAGATGTGACTCGACCTGTGATAATTTGGAAGCTGTGTGAGCAAACATGGTTCTTGAAATTTGAAGTTCATTAGATTTTCTATTAAGGGCTTCTTTGAGAGTCCTGTTTTCTTCTTCCATGGCATATAAGTGCTCAGTCAGAAAGTTGATTTTTTTGCTGGGAGTGTCTGGGAAATTGTCAAAAGCAGAATCAACTATTAAACCACTAGGACCAGAATTTGTTCTTCTCCTCATTTCAACTGAATCTCTTCCCAATATATCAACTTCACTTTTCATCTTTGCCAAGGCAGCAGGGCCTGGCAATCTCTTGCGGACAAGCAAGCGTAGCCTCTGACATTCTGATTCTAGCTTTGCAATTTTTTTTGCACTCTCTAACTGTTGCTTATTTGATGCATCAGCTGTTCTACGATTAAATTCTCTCTCCTCATTACGAATCTCAAGCTCCTTCTCTAGAACTCGAACTTCATATTTCAGTGAAGCATTGTCTTTCTCTATGGATTCTAACCTAGTCATTAGAGCATTAAAATCAAACTCCATCTGAGCCTTCTGTTTAGTTAAATCTTCAATTAACTTTTCTTTTGCCATGAGACCCTTGCTTAGATGAGTATTTTCAATACCTATTTTTGCAAGCCTTTTACTGGTATCTGCCAACTTCTCCTCCAAAATTATTTTGGACTTTTCAAATTCCCCTGATGCCTTCATCACAGCATCATGGATCCTCTGCTCTTGCTCTTCTCGAACAAAGCGCAGCTGTTGCATACACTCCTTGAGGGCTGCATCCAAGTGAATTAATCTTTCTTCTCCAGCAGCTCTCTGCTGTAAAGCTTCATCTAACTCTTGCTTTAGAGACACTGCTTTGGCTTCTGCCTTCTCCCAGCCTATTAAAAGAAAATTAATAATTAAAAGACGAAGACACAATTTTAGAGAATGTGTATAAAAAAAGTATTGATAATTTGCCAATGAAAAGCCTCCTGTTAAGGTATTGGAACAGGAAAAAAGATTCAGTAATTTACCTGCCATAGCTTCCTCTGCCATCCTTGCTTCTTTCTTTACAAGATTGTCTTTAGCATCACAGTCAGATAGGACAGAAGAAAGCTTATCATTTAAACTTTTCAGATCTTTCTCCAATTCCGCCTTATCAATCAAAAGTTTGTGTATCTGAAAAGAAAAACCAAATTTATTAGTAATGACCAAAGGTGTATTAAATGATTTTAAACGTGCATTCATGGTCGTGCATCTTGGAACTGCTCATGTCGAAATTCAAGCATTATCTCTTAGGAAACAGTTTTGAAGTTCCATTGCAAATATGTTAGGCACTTAAAAACATAAATAAATTTTTACAAAACTTTCTTGATTACTCTCTATAAAAGGCTTAGCTAAGGCATTCCTGCAAATACATATCATAATTAATCTTTTTGTTTTTGTCCATTGGAAGGCTCATTAGGCCTGATGCCTGAGCCTCAGAATAGGGGCAGCCCTCCCCTTGAAGGAAAGAACTAGAATCTTAGTTTCAAGTGCCAGAGTTGACATTGAATCGAGGAATATGAATGAAAGTTTATACAAATGAAAATTATAATTAAAATACTTTTCCAAAGAAGACTTATTTTTTATGAAAATTTGTCTCAGCACTTAAGGAAACTATTGAAATATTTAGAAGACGTTGGGGGTTTTTATCCCCCTCCATAAACCCTACATAACCAAAACAACTAGAACAACTTTCCATATCAGTAATGAAGTTACTGACAATTTGATCCGAAAACTCCTTCACACTCGTGCATTTAGCTTGAGAACTGAGTTCCATATCACAGTTAAAGAAATTATTAGGTATGATGGAAGTATATTCGTTCTACTTGTATAAAAGTAAATTCACATGAGTATGTTTTTACTTTAATCATATATGAATTCATTTTTATATGAGTAGAAAGAGTATGTTCCTGTCCTACCTAATAATTTCTTATCACAATCATTGTTAATAGTCATTTATAATCCAGTAGTAATGATCAAGATCATTACTTCAGAATTTGTAATTAACAGGAACTCTCTAGTCTCTACCAAGAATAAGATAAAGCTAAGAGACTCTTAAAATCCATCTTATACTTTGGGAAAGAAGACCCTTCTGCTAGATATTATGGAGAAATTGAGATTATTAAAGAATAGTTCATTAAGCTTGTGTATAAATTCTGGACCTACAAATAAATATAAATAATCTCACTGAAAAACCCCTTCCCTAAAAGCATGCATTGCTAATAACATTAGACTTCACATCCTATGTTAATAATAAGCATCTAACTGAATTTCCATTTTTACGTTGAGAATCAAATAACATTCCAACAGAGTTCAAAAGAAAATGAATGCCCAAAAAAAATTTCTGGAATTTTACCTCTTCTTCGTTCGCCTTAGGAGAGAGGTTTAGTTTGTCAGTTGAAACAATCATTTTCTCTGTAGATTTCTTCTTCCATAGCCATGTCTTATGATCCATTATTTCACTCACTCCACCTACTTCAATACTTTAAAATGCAAGAACAATTTCTCACCTCTTAACGGTCATTAGTAAACCAAAATCTGATCATGCAAAGAAACTCTGAGAAATTTGGAATTGAAACAAAAGAAACAGCTAAACAGAGAAGCAAAGGCAATTAGACACAATTAATATCATAATGTGGCTTGTTCCGATCCTACCGACAAATAAAAGAAAGACTCTCGACGATGAGAGAGAGAGAGTGTGTGTTTGGTAAACGAGAAAAAGTGAAATAGGGGAAAAGTAACGTAATTTAGAGGAAGTGTTTCAGTAAACGCAAAAGTGAGCAGCGTAATACAAATGGCCATCTGTGACAGACTGAAACGAAACGAATGATAAAGTGGGGGATGAACTATTAGCCTTTGCTTTCATCAGACGGACCGGAAGAGCGCGGGTCTTTTTCTGTTACTTATTTCTCAATTGTCAATTGCTTATGTAATTTTTTTAATTTCTAATTATAATGTGGTATTTTACTGTTTTATAGTAATCTATTTATATGTAATTATTATATCATTAAACTATACAATAGTTTGATAAAATAGAATCCTTAATTTTGAATAATGATTCAATTGATGATAAAAAAAAAATTAATTCAGTTCTCCATCTTAACGATAAAGAAAAGAATTATAGTAATCATTTATTAAAGAATGACTATGTTTATCCATTGATTAAGGGGCTATTTAATTAATCAATTAAATACCCTTAATTGTCGATTATTAATATGTATGTCGCTAATTGAAAAAATTTGTATTATTTGATTTGCTAACTAAAAACTCCGATTATAATAAAATTTCTTTTCAATCGATAAATTTTATAAGTAGCTATAAGTTGCTTTATTGCCAATCACATTTTATACCAATCGCACATTTAGCAATTATTCTACCAAATACTCTCTAAATGTGTGAAGTCATTTATTTATGATACTTAACATTCATAATTTTATTTATTTATTTTAATAAAAATATCAAAATTTTTTTATTAAAAAAGCACATAAAAGTATATATTTAAAATTTAAGGAATTATATTCCCTCATTGTGTTTCATAAAATATTAAAAACTTACTATTTAGAGTGAGAAAATTTCTTGAGATAATTATTTTGAATTATAAATTAATAGTTTAAAATTCAATTTATATAAGTTTAAAAGTTAAATGAAAACAAAAAAAAATCAATAAATAATAAAACTAATTATTATCTCATAAAAGTTCCTCTTAGTAGGTGAAGAGTAGAGAATTAGAAATGGCCTAAAAAAACAAATTTATGACAATTATTTGCTACCTTACTTTCTGCTAGTCGAAATAAATGTTGGTGAAGACTCGTCTATTCATTTTTGCATGAGAATTTACTCATGCTTATGTAATAAAAAAAAACCTCACAAAATTTTGAGAATTTAAAAATATAAAAAATTGATTGCTATTTCAAAACCTTTCAATTTCGAAAATAATTTTATAATTACTGAATAAAAGACTCGTTGATATATTAAAATATTTCGAAACGTTCTATCTTATCTTATGACATATTATTTGTTTATAAAAAAGTTTATGTAAAAAAAATGATAGATAAAAAATTATTAAATTAAATTTAAATTTTTTATTGTTATATTATGATTATGCATCTAATTATTAAATTATTAATATAATAATATTAAAAAAATTTAAATATAACATTTTTAATATAAAAATTAGAACAAAATTTCCAATGTACTAGAGGGAAGTATTAAGTTTTGAACTCAAAATTAATTTCTTATGTTAGCACAATGCGACACACTGCAATTATTTATATTTGCACAGAATATTCGCTTTAAACTGGATTAAGATTGAATACAAGTTATAAGGTGGGGTATGGCTATTAATTTTCTATTAACTCTTCTATCAATTAGCTTACTTTGTAATTGTTTGGAGGTCTTTCCTACTCCATTTCTTCTGATCCTTCTCTCCTTTTTCTTCTTTTTTTTTTTTAGTATTCAAGCAAGTTGTAAGGTGGGGTATGGCTATTAATAATCTATTAAATCTCCATCAATTAGCTTAATTTGCAATTGCTTGGAGGTCTTTCCTCCTCCTTCTTTTCTTATTAGCTTGTTTCATGTTCCTTTCCTCCTTTTTCTTTTTCTTTTTTTAGCATTAGAGAAATATATATACATATATATGGATTTAAATCTGAATATGTTATCTAATTAGAAAATATACTATTGTTGGATTAAAAATGTAACTATAAGTGTGTTATGATTTTCTAATCATGATTTTTATATTCTACCCGATTTTTTGACTGATGAAAATAAAAAGTTATTTAATCAAAAATTAAATTTGAATTGAATATTTATTACTTTATATGTTAAAAATAAATATAATGCACATATAATTAAAATTAAATAGTATCAAATATCATATGTTAGGATTCTATATAAATATGTAAATAAATATAATTAAATTTTCTAAGTTATACCATTGTATATACATATAGTTCTTGAGTTATAGAAAATAAAATTAAACCAAGATAGGCAAAACTATCAACAAGGCATGACAAAAAAAATGAATGAAAAGCTAAACTGTACCCTAACAAATATATATATTGATAGGTAATATGTATGTTTAAGCTCATATATATTCTCTTATTTCCAAGTTATATAGTAGAATTATAATATTTTCATTTGTTTTAACAAATTTAAGGAATCAAAAAAAAGGTTCCTAACTATTATAATAATTTGTTCACCTACATGGATGAAATCATGATTTATAAATTGAAGGGATCAATATTGAGCTTAAATTATTATTTCATAATTTTGAATACTAAATTTTCATATTAAATTTTTACTAGAATAATAGGTACAAAAAGAATATAAGAATTTATAAATTTTCAATAAATTATGTAACTATAAATCACAAAATTGAGCTAAAATAATAATAAAAAAAAAGACATTTAATTTATTAAATTTGAAATTTAGCTAGTTGGGTTTTAAATTTTAGATATTAAAATAAGTTCTAAATATTGAGTTTGATGTAAGGGATCAAAATGATAAAGTTTATATTTTTATAATAAAAAATTAAAATATTTGGATAATTTTAATTCTTTTGAGATCAAAGTCATTCAACTCCTATTTATTCATGATCAGTTAATCCAAATAATCCATATTTAACCAAAGTGATTGAATTTTTTTGGAGTTAAAAAAAAAAAAGTTTTTACAAATGATTCAGCCCTATTTGTTGACCAATATCTGAGTTTTTTTTAGTTGAATTGATTGGATGGAATCAGATTTGACAACCATGGTTCTTGCAACACATAGTTAAAAGATCATTAGGACAAGTATTAGATCATATTAAATCAAAGTAGGTACATACTCTCTTTGTTGAAGAATAAAATATATGTACATCTCTTTACTCTTAGTATCTCTTCAAACTTTTCTTTCAGCTTAATTAATTAAAACTAAAACAATGAAAGTGATGCTTAATGGTTTTGGTTGATTAGTGGACCCTTAATTTTATGGCATATTCGGTTGTTAAGTAGCACTTACAACCACTAATAATGCCCTCATCTTTTTGGCTAGCATTCTTGTGATACACTCTCTGTTTGTTTGTTCCCTACTAACATATGTTGCCCAATCTCTCCATTAATATGTCCACAATTAATATTAAATATTTAAAAAATGCTTTACACTCTTTTTTTTTTAAATTAAATTTATTATTATGTTTTAAATATACCTTTTAATATATTTTATTTCAAAAATGACTTACTTGATTTAAATCTTTTTATAAATATAATTTACGAGCGCTTCAAATAAAAAAAAAAAAAATTTAAGACTGTGTTGAAGTGAATTATTATTTATAAATAAAATATGTTTTATTAAATTGTTAATTTTATTAATTAATTAATTTATATGTAGGATAATAATAATAATAAGAAATACAAACACCAACAAAAATTTCCACACGTGATTTGAGATGTAATTATTTAAATTTGGAGTTCTATGTGAAGATTTTAAGGGTAATGTGTCAACTCTATATCAACTAGGATTCCAACAAACCGATATTCTCCACATATCACATGAATCATGATTTCTTACCTTAGCAAATTATGCAAACAAGTTAGTCCAAAACTGTGTTAATTACTTTAATTTGTTTTAATTAATTATTTTTTATAGTCTAATAAAATTAAGTGATGTTTCCTATTTATTAACCTAACTTACACCTAAGGTATGTTTTCCTTTGCTCAATACTCTAAACAAAAATATCAAGATTTTTTTTTTATGATAGGATATGCTATTGATTTCCATCTAAAAATGATTTTTTTATTTTATGATAAATTAGACGTACTTTTGAATTAATTTTTTTAATTAAAAATCAATTTATATATGAATAAATATTAAATTGGATAATATTTATTGCAATCATTCATATATATATATATATATATAAAGAGAGAGAGTATTTGATAATCTAATCGAAAGTGTCAAAATTTATTTTATAGGAAAATATTGAATTTTTAATTAAAAATAAATTTTAAAATGTTTCAAATTGAGTTTTTTTTTAGTATATTGATGTTTATTTTTAATTGAATTTTTAATCAAATTTTTAAAATTTATTTAAGATCTCATTTTAACAAAATATTGTTAAACACCCACATAATTGAGTTTGGATTGCATGGGCATTAATTGTTGTTAAATGCTATTTACTTGTTACCAAACTTCTTTGCTTTACGAAAAGTGTTATATAGAACATGAAGTACCAATGGAAACTATAGAAAGAGAATTGACATTTGACAAGGCAAAATTAGTTGCTCCTTCACATCAAATTTAACAATCAATGTTTCGCTCTCTCTAGTCTTATTTTATAATGCAAACTTTTGATTTATTTATTGTATAACAAATAATTTCTAAGTATTGATTTATAAAAAAATTATAAGAGACAAAAAAAAAAAAAATATTCTGTATATGTATGAAAATAGCATAATCAAAATTAGTTTTTTTTTTCATATTATAGTATTAAGGAGAAATCGATTATAATCTTTAGAGTTATTTTAATTGTCATGAAGATTTGTTTGATTAGTCTTCAATTCTTGAAATTATATTTCAAAAAGAATATTTTACATATAATGATTCTTTATTTTTCACATACATGATTTGTTTTTAACTAAAAAAAATGCATGAAAATTAATATGTAATAGTAATACTACTACATACTTTATTTTGATGTTCTTTAAATAGTTACAATTTGTATATTTTATTGAATTAGAATGATAAATTTATACAACTTTTCATATATTGGACCGAAAATAAAAAAAAAAATAAAAAAAAGAGAGAGTAAAATGATACTTAAATATTTCCTTACTATAAATAAATATTGTTTAATATCTTTAAATAACTTTTGTACATATAATAAATTCATATTCAATTTTTTCTTCTCATAATAAATAGATAATTGATTTTCTCAATTAATGCTCTTAGAGCATATATTTAACAAAATATAGTTATGAAATATAAATTAATTAATATAAAAATGAATTGGATGAGAATAAAAAGAGATTTTAATAAAATTAAATTTCGTTATAATTACTTACATTTCAAATGATAGATAATATTTTTACTTTTCACTCATTTATTTTATTTTAAAATATATTTATTTAATATTATTAAAATTTTTAATTTTTAACGAGTATTCTTAGAATATTTATTAGAAAAATTGATATATATATATATATATATATATATATATAATTTTTAATTTAACTTTTAAAAAAAATGAATGATATAGTCAATTATTTTATTTAATAATAATAAAATTCTTCTCATAATCTTTTTTTAAGAATGTTCTTATAATCAATTTTTAGTGGTTTTGTTGTAACATTTTTTATCTTCTTCTCCTCTCTTTGGGTTTTATTAAAATAGGGTTAAGTCCGATTGGGTTGTGGACCTCGAAGAGTCGAGTCCATGGGCTTTTCTCAATTCAAACACCAAACAAGGTCCAAGCTTCGTGAGGAAGCTATTGGTCCGCCGCAGTCACCATGCGGGCTCGGACTCACCGGCAGCGGCAGGGAGGCGGGCACTGGATGCACTCTCAACAACAATAAGCTATTTTCTCCCTCTCTCGCTCTCTTGTCTGAAGTCTGAACCAGAGAAACCACCGGTGGAAGTAGCCGATCAGAAGCTCAAAAATGGTAAAAACCAAACAACAGAAGTCCACCAAACCCAAGAAGAATCCACATGTAAGTCTTTCCGACAAATTACTCTTCTCTATACTGTTTGATTACTCAAATTTCACGTCATTTTGCTATCTGTATTCTAATATTAGTTTAGAATCTTAATTAATTGCCTTTTAGATCTTCTGTTAGCATGATCCAATTATGGCTGGTGTGTTATTTGTCGTTTGTATGTGCTTGGAGATATGAATTAGGTGAGACAATGAAAGAAACTATGTTATATTTGTGATTGAAGTAATGAAGTAGTTGAAATATTGAAAAATACATAGCATAATTTATGTTCCTATATAGTATAATTTCTGTTTCTATATGTATATACATACTAAATTTGGATAAAGATGTGGAGTTTCATGGTATGGCAAAGGGCTATCTTTCATTGTATGAGCCCTATGATTGAACCAAACATATGTGTGCGTGTGTGTGTGCGTGTGTGTGTGTGTGTGTATATACATATGCATGTACATATATATCTACAAAAACACTGATACACATACATTTCTGATAAGTTATAATTCCAGTAAAGGGCACCAAACCATGAACATTAATAGAAAGTTCATTATACCAGAACAAGGGAATGTTTTAAGGGTGGGCATGGTCCTTACAAGATTTTTATTTTTGTTTTAACTCAGAGTACTCGTTAATCTATGCACTGTTTCCTGGTTTGCCCCTTAAATAAGATCCCAAAATACAAATATTCTAACCAGGTATCAATGGAAATACAGGAATAAATTATATCTCCTTTGCATAATTTAAAATATTGACCACTTTATTCTTTAGCTGCCTGCCCCCTATATCTGACCTCTAAATTTAATCATAGGTTAGCTTTCAGTTATATTTTCTTCTCTAATGGCCATCTTTTGTTAGTTTTTGCATTTTGCCCTTTGAAAAGCAATTTTTTTAAAATTTAGTTCATATGATGTTTTGATGTGAAGTAAAAAAAATCAGATATCTTTGAATATACCAGGACATCTTGACTGTATGATTGATGCTAACAAAAGTTCTGTGTATCAGCTGAGTTGAGCAATCAAGTACACAGCAGTCATTATTGATGAGAATTCTAATCTGGATTAGTGATACACATTCTATGTTATTGTCATTATTGCACAAATTTAAGGTAGTATACAATATACATTAGATGACAACACTGGGAATAATTTAAATGGGGGCTTAACTAGGAGGACATGAAGGAGTTCTGATTTCCCAATGAGGAAAGGACTGAAGGCATATACCTGAGCCATTCTACTGCTGATTTGACCCTGGACTTGATAAATGATGAAGTTGAATTAATTTACCTACATGGCATAGTTTGTGCAGTGCTTCAAATGATTTCTCTTAAGCCAGTTCTAAAATAAATGGTTGCTTCCTATATATTGCAACAAGCAACTAACAGAAAATTGTTTGGATACAGGTGAAAAAACAGGGAAAACAGGGAAAACAGGCTGACATCACTCAGTTCCGAGCTCAGCTTGATACACTAGGCCTAAAAATTATCCAAGTCACTGCAGATGGTAATTGTTTCTTCAGGTCTGTGCTTACACATACGTGAGCTTATGTTCATTCCTTAGATTGTATACTCTATCTGATAAACTGTTAGGCCGTTGCATAATAAACAGAGGCACAGACGTATTCATGCTTCTCCAATTCCTTTTTTTTTCCTCTCCATACCGTCCTTTTAAAATGAGAAATGCTTTGCATTCTACTACCTAATAAAAGAATAGTTAATATATTTAGTAGTTGTCCTTTAATGCTGTTAGGTTGTTTACTCTTATTAGTTTACAGGGCACTTGCAGATCAGTTGGAAGGTAGTGAGGAGGATCATGGAAAGTTTCGCAGCATGGTGGTACAATATATAATGGTATATGGCCATTGAAAAAAAAAAATCTTGCATTTTTCCCCCAACATGTCTTGTATTTTACTTTCTTGCTGCCTATCAGTGTGAAATCTCTCTTTGCTCTGATAAAAATTACCATTCCAGCTATTCATGTTTTGTGATGAATATTGTGACTTGTTAAGGAGCTAATGGCTGGATGATATGCTTCTCTCTCTCTCATGTTAAATTACCAACTTGCTAAGAAACCTGACACGGGGACTATAATTAACAGAAAAACCGTGAAATGTTTGAGCCCTTTATTGAGGATGATGTCCCCTTTGATGAATACTGCCAATCCATGGAAAAGGATGGTACATGGGCTGGACATATGGAATTGCAGGCGGCTTCTCTTGTTACGCATAGTAATATATGCATTCATCAGGTGATCCTTTCTTTTGTAATTTTTGTTCAGCTCTCATCTGTATGTTTCTTTTCAATGTTCCCTTTCTTTTTTTTCTGGGCATTTCCATTTATTACCACCGTCAAGGCTAACTCTGACCAATATGGTCAAAGTCGTTGCGGAACCTCTATAAAATGTTGCTGAACAATGCCAAAGCTGCTTTTAGTAAATAATAGGATCTTAAATCCATTCAAAGAGATTTTACAGTGATTTTGAACTTGAGGCATAGAAACTAACAGTTCCTCTGGTTTGTAAAATGTTCCACACCACTAGCTGGTATGAAACAGGGAAATGGCCGGAATTGAGTTTTTAGTTACAATTATAATAAATGTTTCCACCTGGTTGAAATTTTACAGCAATCATTGACAAATAAAATGTGCTTTACATGCTATCATGCACGTGCATGTATCCAAGATGTTGCTTTGCTGGCTACTCTGTGCTGATAGGAAAACACACAACAGTAGCCAAGCACAACACACAGACTTTCCAGATTTAGATTGAACTTTGTATCTGTTCTTTACATGTACTTTAGATTGAACTTTGTATTGTTCTTTAACTTTATACAGTACATGTCACCTCGCTGGTACATCCGGAATTTTGAGCAACACGGAGCTCGTATGATCCATTTGTAAGTACCAAGAATCATTAACATTTCTGTACAATCCTTTTGGATCACATGTATTCTGATTGTGGTGAAGAGTTGAATTGCCTTTCATGCACTCTAGCTTGAACGGTAAAATACTGAAATTGTTGCATGTTATTACATTCGCAAAGGAAAGAATTCACATGATTGCCTTTGATATATCTGATGGAAAATCAAGCAAGTTTTTGGCAATCCCAAACGGTTGGGAGAACTCCTTGTTTTATTTTTTCACATGTTGGGATGGCATTTTTGCAAGGCAACTATCTTTTAGTTTGTGACAAGTGCTAGGTTTAAACATCGAAGTTGCTTTATTGTAGAAACATTCTTGTTGTTCTGCTATTTACTTTGCTAATGTTTTTTCAGATCGTATCATGATGACGAACATTACAATAGTGCGCGATCAAGGGAAGATCCTTGTGATGGGCCAGCTAGGCCAATTATAATCAAGGTTTTTTCCTAGATTTTTCCTTTCCAATTATGTCTTTTCCCCCCTTAATAATTCTTAATGTACATTTTTTCCATAGTAGTTGTTTGTCTACTTTTGAGTTTCAACTTGTAATTGGTAGCAATAGCCTGATAACTTCCAGTTTGTGAAAGGCTGATGCTGACCTTTCAGCAACATCTCATAAAGCAAAAGCTGCAGCCAGCAAGTCTAAAGGGGGAACTGCTAAGGATACTATTAATGCCGGATCAATCAAATTGATAATGGCAGGAAGTGGTTGTGAAAATGCTGAAAAAGCCGAACAGGTGAGAAATAGTTTGCAATTTTTTTTTTTTTGTGTTTCCCCCTTCCTGCAGCATTATGGTTTCTATCAACAATAATGCCTCGAAAGTGCGCATTTGCCATTATACTGAACATGCTTAAAACCTTTAAGATACAAGTATTGTTTTCTGCCTTATGTTGATCTCATACTAGGTTTTACTACAAGTAGATGGTGATGTTGATGCTGCAATAGAGTTTCTGGTAGCAGAACAAGAAGCAGATGACTACTCAGCAGAAAATGATTCCCTTTCATGTCATGTAGATATTTTTCATGGTAATGTCTGGTCGGTACTTTAACAAAAGTTGAATAATTTTAATGCTGCTACTAATTTCTTTGTTTCCATTATTTCCTGGCATGTAATCCATTTATTTAACATTAATCAGAAACTTGTTTACATGATCAGGCTCTTAGATTTCAACTATTGTTTGTTTTTAGATAGCAACTTCTTGGAAAATCTTTTCCTAATGTGTTTAACAGTTGTACGATTTGGTGAAAGATTTGGCTTTGAATGGTTGGTGCGTTCAGCCATGGTTTGACACTTGTTTCTTGGACTTCCCTGATTCATTCACTGGCACTTTCTTAGTTGGTATGCTGTGTGTGTATGCACATGCATGTATGTACTATGTAAAAAGAGATTCAGCCAAGAATATGGATTTTTTTTTTCTATTTGTTATCTTTCATATGCATGCATATTAAGAACACTCCATTCTTAAAATGTTTTGCACCATAAATTTGTACAAGAGGAAGATAGATGAGCCACTTAAAGTTTTTATCATCCCAATACAATAAATGAATTAGCTGCACTTCATGTTTAGTTGGCATTCTCAGTGTTCTACTTTGGTCTTGCTTTTCATGATAATATTTGAGGTGATTGCTTGATGTATTTTCTATATAATTTCTGTAACTCCTAAGAATGTCAAGGAAATGGTGAAGATGAAAACTGTGAGCAACAAAAGGAAGAGCCTGTAAAGGAGACCCACAAATATGATCCATCTAATAATACAAGCAAGCAAGCCCATGATAGTAGCAGTTCCAAGGCTGATGGCAAGGTTTTTCTTTTATTAATCAAGAACCTTAGCTTGGGCAATCTCTCCTTAAAACAGAGTTGGTTCTAAAATTCATGCTTTTCATTGAATTTTTATATGTACTTTTGTGTAATTGCAGAAGATACCACGAAATAAGAGCTGCCCATGTGGTTCTAAAAAGAAATACAAGGCTTGTCGTGGAGCTGCCAAGGGGAGACCCTCTGCAAAGCTAATGGTGTAGGCCTCTTGAATTCCTGATCTCTCTCTCTCCAGGATTCTGTTTAAGCTATAGTCTTTTAGTTTTGAAGTTATGTCCTCTGGTTTGGCTATTAGTGGGGTATTACTTGCTTTCCTTAGTGAGGACAACATTTTTCAGAAATTGAAAATGAAAAGAGGTGGTCTTTGAAAAGGTTTTAATAATCATAATGTTACTCAAAGCTCAAAATAATTTTGTTCTCTAGGTTATTACCATGTATATTTCGTTGTTACCAATTGTCCCGAGACTGGTTATCCATTAGTTAGTAAAGAAGTTTAACTAGTCCTCTCTCCCTCAAAAACAAATGTCTTTGTTATCTGATGTTGCTTTTTTGCTGTGTCAGTAACCAATCGCTTGACTCGAGAAAAGGTAGAAAAGAAAGGAAGCAAGGCAAGAAAGGAGGACTTGCTGAATTTGAGTCACACCGTGAACCAGAGGATGGGCTGCCTGATGTGGGTGCACTTTGTATATGAACTTTAACTTTGAGGTGAATACCGCCACTTATTTATATAGTTTTTTATGTCATCATGTCACCCTTAATCCTTTTACCGATGTCAGTTGGATTTGAATGGAGGGAGCTTGTTCTTCTGGGTTAACTATATCTGGGCAATGTTGAGTTCTGCAGTTTTGTAGTTCTATTTATATTTGTAAGGACATGAAAGTTGGAGATCAGAAAAAGAACGAAATGAATATTCCATCAATTAAAATCTAAAGTAAAAGTTACGTGACATGCACCATTCAATAAAGAAAGATTCAGTGATGTACAAAGTGTTGGCATTTTGCGATTGCCTTCTTGGACATAATGCGACAACTCCGACAATTGCGGTGAGAATAAGAGAGGAGTTGAATCAATCTTAAAAAAATAATAATAACAACAATCATACCCTTATTTGTGCTTATTGTTGTTCTATTTGCTTTTTCATATTCTAGGTCCCTGGATGGTTTCTGCCACTTCCTGCAGCATGCCATTGAAAAGGATGTCTGCTGCCATCAACCTTGAAGTTCGATACCTATTGCTTTGGTATAAAGATTTATAACAAGATTTGAAAGCAAGCAGGCAGCCCACCTAGCCACCGAAACAAAGGTGAATGTTGCCATGAGAGGTAACACAGAAAAGGTGTTTAGGCATGGCCTTTTCTCTATGTTTATGTAGACGAATTCCTTCTTAGCAAAATTGAAATTGTATGGCTGAGAATAGCAACGAAAAAAAGAGAGACATGGTAGGTTACAATTTTTGTTCTCTGAACAACCTTCCAAGACAAAATATAAATGCTCTGGGTGTGCTATCCAAATTACTTATTTTTATATGACAATTGACAACATATATCATGGCTACAAAAACCGGTTTGCCGGTAATTTTACAAAGCAACTCTAAAAGAGTTGATGGCTGTCTTCTTGTTTTCTTCCTCTCTATTTTCAGCAATTTATTGATAATTTGGAAATTTTTAGTTTTGATTTTGGTCTAGAGTTTTGTATTTTCATTCTTACACTTGCCTGATTACAATTAATTCATTTTTTCTTGTTAACAAAAAAGGGTAATTTTACTCTTGAAATTTTAGCTGTCCCATCAATCAATTTACAATTAACTACTCACATTTTATGACCTTACATTGAATTTATTAACTAATGAATCTTGCTTTTTAATTTATTTAAAATGAAAAGAATAAATAATCAGTAAATATTTTAACATTGCTCTTGTTTGGCTTTTGAATTGATAAATTAAATTAATTTCAAATGCTCTATTGAAATTGAATTAAATTATAAATTAATTTGAATGTCACACAAAAATATCAAACAAAATATGAAGTAAATACTTACAAATATTAGTTGTAATAATCAATAATAATAATGTTGTAGTAGCAATAGGGATCAATAAAAATAGCAATTAGAAATGAATAAGATAAATACGAATTTTTTTTTTATTTTTTTGCGGTGACGAAAATTATTTAATTTATTTAGGACTCATTGAATAACTCTACTATTTAAATTTATTTCAAATATGATTATAATTTATCCTTAAACTATTGATTTCCATATCAAATTTGATTAACATTACTCCATTACTACCTAAACTAACTCGAAATAATTTAGTTAGTATTTTTATAAAATATTTTAAAACAAATTTTAACCAATAATTAAAATTTTAATAATTATATAAACACTTAGTTTCATTTTTTAACATAATTTCATAAAAAATTACTAACTCTATAAAATTTTATTTTACATTAAATTAATAATTTATAAAAATTATTTTCGGTAGCAATTAACATATGTTCTAAATTCATATCCTACTAAATGTGTATTTAATAAAAAAATTTGATACAACTGTTATTTTTTTCATTTTTAACAGTTATATTATAGCATTTGGTTACTGAGACCAATTAGTTATTAGATAGTCAAATAATTATTATTTGCAAAAGTTTCAAATTCGAGTTTTTTTAAAAGATTTTATTTTTTTAATTAAAAATACTAAATTATCCTCTAAAAATAATATTTAAATTAAAAATAAATATTAATATTTATCTTTAATAGTCATTAAACTTGATAATAGCTAATAATAATTTTATCAAATATCAATAACAATCAGTTATTAGATAACAGCTAACAGCTTATAATTACTACGAACAACTAAATCAAACGGGACCTAAATATATATGTATAAATTCACATGCATTTTGAATTTGTTTATAAATATTCAAATTTTAAATAGTTGAATTGGGTTAGTTAAACACTCAAAAGCATTTTAATTGTTGCCATCCAAAGTAAAATACATTACTTATTATCTCGATGGTGAACTTATATTTTTTTCCTAAAACACTTACATTAATTAGGCTTAGGATTACTTAGTTTTAAAATTAGTTTAAAGCATAGACTAAAATTTCGCAATATCTTTCCATATATCATTTTCCATGAGATATGATATTTAAAACTCATATCATACTTGTTGTCTTTTAACATTATTTTGAGCATATATCAAAAAAATATGAACGATATCTAAGAAATATATTTATATCAATTAAATTTTATAAAAAAAATAGTGAAATATCGAGTGAAATCTAATAATATTTCAAGAAATTTCAAAACAATTAAAAAGCTAGAAAAAATAATAATAATAAATAAAAAAGAGAATCTCTTTTTAAAAATTATTTTTTTAACTCTTTCTTAAATATATTTTATAACATTAATTTTTTTTATTGGAGGCCCAATAGAGACAATTATAATATTTAGGATGCTAATTTTGGTCCTAATTAGACTGGAAAACTTGCCATATTCGTCAAACCCTATTGGGTTTCTTGGAGCCCTTACACACACTAAACTTAGGGCCGACGAGAGTTCAACAGAATAAACTAATTATGGCATGCAAAGGAAAGGAGAGCCCACAAAGAAATTTCCCCTAATATAGTTTCAGCAAAAGAACTAATTAATAATAAAAACCCATTTTGCTGGGTCATGAAAAGTTGCAAAAAAAAAAAAAAAGCAGCAGCATGGTAAAAGAATGGGAGGGGCCATCACAGTCCCCATAAACTATTAAGCATAAAGATTGACTAACTGTTAAAATAAATAAAAACCTATAAACCCTATGCTTAGCTTAACCTAAAAGTAAAAGAATATATGCTAAAGCAAGAAAGTAGATGAAGAGAAGTTGCGTCAAAGATCAAACTTCTTCATATTATGGGAAAAGATTCAAGAATAATAAAAAAAAAATCCAAGTCAATTATTAGACTTTAATTGGTATAAACCCTTAAATACGTTGGTTTTCAACCCATTTACTTAATATAGAAATTTAGGTGGTAGTTTCTTCTATTTTGATGGGTGCTTGGCACGATTATTACATTACATGATGAGACACTCACCTTTTCTTTCTTTCTTAATATTTTTAAGTGGAAGAAAAAAATTATCAATTGATAAATTTAAAGCAAAGTCACCATTCCCAAAAGAGGAAACTACGTAACCATCCATTTCTTATCACAAATAGAAGTTTTCTTTTTCCCACATAGGACTAAGCAATTTTGATAACCACCATGATAAAAACTAAATTGTCATTTCTTGTTGAGTGATGTAACATCTCTTCCTCAAAATGTTAATTTCTTGGTGTTTTTATCTAGAATTCACCTAAATATCACTTATTATTTTATTTTTTTTGTTAGATCACTAATTATCTTTTTACTTTTTAAGTAAAAAGTAGTAAGCATTAACAATATTCAACCCTTAAATAATGAAGGAAAGACCTCCAATACTATATAATTACCCTTTCCCACAACATTCTTCATTAGTATAGAAGAAGGTGTACGAGCTTTTATTTAATTAATTACATGTATAGCATATTTTTGCTATCCAAGATATTTAGAAATCCAATATAGGATAAGGTATTCAATGAGTTGTAAAGGCAACTTAAAATACTACTTATGCATATAACATCCAATTAAGTAATAATTACTTAAGATACAAAAAAAAAAAATATCAATTAATATTTCCTCATACTAAATAGATACAAATTTGAACTAAAAAAAAAAATACAAAAATGACAATAGAAATTTTATCGGCATAATAAATACGTAAATTTTATTTTTGAATTAAAAAATATAATAGAAGTAGTGTTCTAAATTATAAAAGAAATAAAAATAATCAAAAAATATAAACTTTATTTTTTAATTAAAAAAAATCAGAATACGTATCATAAAATCATTTACAGTGAACATAAAGAATTTATAAAGCTGATTCTAATTAATTAAGATTAAATTGAGTTGAATTGAGTAAAAAATAAATGCAAATCTAATACAAGATAAGGGTGAGAGAGTAAAAATAAATGCAAATCTAATACAAGATAAGGGTGAGAGAGTGAAAAGGCAAATTTACAAAAGTATAGCACCCTTCAAATAATTGTTAATTAATTAGTACTTGAGATCCACAAACTTTATTGATAGTATTCCTCATACACCAAATTGAGACTAAATCCATATATATATATATAAAGCCAATTTCTATACAAAAGAAAGTGCTTGTAATGAAACAAAAACAAGTATATGGTGCTGTCTAAGAAAACCCACATGGAAATTAATATATTTTAATTGAAAATTAAAAAAAAAAACTTGTGGACTCCAAATACACAATAACTAGGACAATATCTAATATAACCCACTCAGTTTTACAATAATGTATGCCACCTAAAAGGGAATGAATGGCTGGAGATTATTGGCTTGTCATGCCCACTTTTGAAATCTAATCTTATTTTATCTTTGTAATCTTTCCAAACTTGGAAAGTCTTCTTTACAACTAACTTTAAACTTAAAAATATACTATAAAATGAAATAAACAAATCAAATCAAGAAATAGAATGCACTCTCATGTATTTTATTATATGTTGTGTTCTTTGAGTAAATTTTAAAACTATTAAAAAGTTGTTTTCTTTTATTGTAGCATTTTAAAAAAAAAATTCCATAGGTGAAATAAAAAGCAAAATTTTCAATTAAACTTTGATCATGTGGTAAAATTAAAGTGCAGAAAAGAGAGAGGTTGCAGATTATAATAGACTAAAAACTATAATTTTAGTCTAGATTTATTGATTTTCAGTTCAAGTTGGTATCAAGTGTTAAATTTTGTAATAAAATAAGATAGGGGAAGGGATAGAGACCGAACGAATTTTTTAGGCGCATGTATTTAATATAATTATTAATTTGATAATTGACACACTTTTAATTGATATTTGTACTTGTTATTATTAATAATAATAATAATAAGTAAAATTTTTATTTTCTTGGTGGCCTATTAATTTTGTATATTATTATTTTTGTCCCATTTATTTTCTTTGCTTGATATTTTTGGGAATTTTTTTTTTAAATAGCTCTCTCTCTATCTTTTTATATTAAAAGAAAATTGAAAACATGATCTAGTAATATATATGAGCATTTAAATATTGATGCAAGTTACTATGGGTTCTATATAAAGAAAAGGTTAATAAAAAAATATTAATTTAGACTTGAAATGATAAAAATGATTCCATATATAGTCTAAATGACATATGAAATTAATCAATACTTTAATTGAACATAGCAATTAATAACATAGAGAGAGATTTCATGAATAAGGTGATAAGGTCTATATAATATATACATTGAAGCCATAGTTTTGTTTTTGGCAGTGGACCACCAACCCACCTTCCATTTCTAGGTGCTGCATTTCAAAGGGCTTCTTATTCATGTGGTCCTCCTTAAGCAATTTGCTATTAACCCAACTCAATTTCTTTCCAAATTATAAATCCAAATGCCAATATTATTATTCTTTTAATTGGTAAGTTCTCAAAATGAATATGATAGAAATATTTAAAAGGATTTTCATTTTTAGCAATAAACAAAAACAAATAGGAATTAAAATATGCGTGACAACTGAGACAAAATAAATTTATTATTATATTATTAAGTCTAACCCAATACAACTAATCATCAAAACCTTCTATGTAGAGAAACAATAATACAACAGCTTTATTATATATATGTAAAGGTGATGAATCTATTGAGTGTTAATGCCTCTCTAAATATATGTAAAGGATATATTTAACTTAATTACTGGTTTATAAAGATAATTTAATTATTTACATAAAAGATTATTATTATTATTTAGAGAACCTTTGGCATGAAATGCCCATGGAAATTAAAAGATCTGTTTGTCTCCCTTATCCTTGAATGGACCAAACAGAAGGGTGCTTTGGGCATAAAACTATTTGTTTTCTTATACTGTTTGCTAATGAATGAAATTATTTTGTGTGTACTGAAAATCTAAAATAAATTTTAGTACAGGTAGATTTATTGAATTGTCCCATAATGACTTTATCATCGTTTTTTTGTTTGTGTTTGCGTGTGTTGTTTGTACACTAAAAAAATTTCACGTGACTAAAGTTGTACACACTTTACACACACACACACATATATATATATAAAGTCTTACAACTAAGATTGGAAATAGTTAATTGGTTGAAAATTTATGAGATAAAGTATACGAGGAGGAGGTGTTTGATTAGATTTTAATAAATTTTTAATAAAATATTTTTTTAATTTATAAGAAATTATAGTTATTTGATAAAAATATTATAATATATTAATTGTTATTAATAAATCAGATTTATATTAAAATATAAATAATTAAAAAATATTTAATTATAAATTATTTAAATTTTTAAACTGTTTAGATATCTTAATTATTAAGAGATATTCAACTCTTAATTATCAAACACCATTAAACACTATTGATAATTTTTTTATGTTAATAATAAAATTTATATGTAATCAAATAGATTTAGATAGCTAGATTATAATTACAATGAATAATTAAAATACAAATTATTATATTAGTTAATTTAAAATGTCAAATTACAACATAGTTAGATATAATTTAGTAATAAAAATATATAAATTTAAATTTAAATTTTCTTTCGAGTTATAATTTTAAATTAAATAAATATTTAAATTTTTTTTTCCTTGTCATTAAACCATTTTATTAATGAGATTCTCTCCTAAACATTTACCATTTGTAGGCCATTTTTTTTAGTAGCTCCTTTGGTAAAACATCTTATCTTTAACAATTACTTATAATAATTGTTTGGTCCACACATGTATGAGATAAATACAATATTCAAGATCTAATTTGAATGGCAAGAGATTAAACTTTTTAGGAGTGATTTTGAGTTTGAATTTTTTTTTAATAGTTAGATGTTTGATTCATTAAAAATAAATGCGATGTATCAAAAAAAAAAATTATCCTTCGAATATTAATTAAATTCACGTCTTTTATAAAATTAACAAATTACTCGAAACCCTTAAAAAAAAAATCAAGTAGTTGATAGTTGAGGATGGAGAAGAAAACTTGAATTATATATATGCAAATTATTTGATATTAAAAAAAAAATTGAGTTGATCTAAAAATATTTAAAAATTTTAGTGAAGAATTAAAAAATAAGAATAATATACAGTAATTTATAAAGGAAGGAGCGTGGAACACACGTGCATAGGAAAGCATGTATGGTTTTGGAGTTGATGAATATATAAAACCTATTTTAACTTTAATTAATTGCAGCCGTGCAAAAAGTGGTAAGAGAAAAATAATAACAAGAGAAGAAAAAGAAAAATGTCAAAATCAATTTATTAAAAATCCAAAAAGAATACCAAAAAAGGAAAGTGCATGAGAGAGAGGGCAAAAAGCCTGGTCGGTGTTTCTGACTCACTCTTTAATGGCATTTCTGAAATTATCTTTGCCTCACTCAGTGCTGAAAGCGATCTTGCATCTTCTGTGTAATTTTTTTTTTTTAAATTTAATAAATATTTAAAATTTTAAAATTTTCAATTTATTTTATTATAAACAGTAGGTGAGAAAATTAAATAGCCTTCATAAAAATTAAAAATTAAAATATTATAAAATTTTTTTATATGATTTATAATAATATTATCCTTTTACAAAGTATAGATAGAAATTTTAAAATTTTTTTATTTAAAAGTAACAAAATTAATAAATTATTTTTATAATTAAAAAAATATATAAAGCAAAATAATTAAAATATATAGATAATTAATCAATTTTAAATTTTCGATATCTTTATTTTAAACTTTATAATATATTTTTAATAAATAATTTTATTTTAATTTTAAAATGAAAATAATTACTATATTCTTTATTCATAATTAAATGTTTTATTTGTGTATAGATATATATACCCTTCAAGGGCCAGAATCAAGTCCCAGTCACACTCAATTAGGCCCTTTCAATTTTGGCATCAATGAACAGCTTTAAGTCTTTGACACACAAAAAGAACAAAAAAGAAAAAAGAAAACACATGCACCTCACAAAAATGTATTCATTATTATTATTTGATATTTTTCTTTTATTCCAAAAACATATTCCATTTTAAGAAACACTCTCTCTCATTAATTATTTTTAAAAAAAATATAAAATAATTTTTATTTTTTAAATACCTTTTTAGCATGAAAAAAAAAATTAATATCAGTAAAATTTAAATTATGACTTATATTTTTAAAATAATATCGTATTATCACTAAATTAAAACATCGATATTTTGTTTTTAATATTAAAAAAGTGGGATTGAATCAAGAGTTTATTATTGACTCTTATATGCATTTCTCATTAATTCTTTTAAATTTTGAGTTTATTTCTAAGAAATATATTATAATTATAAATTAATATTAATATATAAATAAAAATGATATATGTATATATATAGTGAGAGAGAAAAATGGCAGTGTTTCGTAGATCCGATGCAAAAGAAAGGATCTAAGGAGAGGCTCTTTAAACTGCTATATGACAGACTCACTTTTATTTGTTCCCTTCATATCTGGACTTCTTCCCCCTTACGGTAAATGGTAATGCTGCTGTTTGGCTTTGATTGTTAGGATTAATATTCTCTTTTTCTTTTCTTTTAACTTTCTTATATATATATTAAAAAAGAATTAAAAGAAAAAAATTGAATTAATTATGATTATGGACATAATCAGGGAACTGGCAGACGTCTTAACTCTCAACCTACTTGAAAATACACATTATATTTTTATATAATTAATTTAATTTTTTTTTAACTTGTTTTTCAAAAATTTTAACTAGTCTCCAAAATTAAATTTTAATATTAAAATTGTTAATTAGTTATTATTTTTAAAATAAAAATTATTAAAAAAATTACAAAAAATAATTTTTATTTTATTTATTTATTTATTAATTTTGATCTCTCAAATAAAATTTTTTAATTCCATCATGATTATAGTATATATATATAGTAGTCCAACTAGAATTAAATTATTATTATTATTTTTATAGTTCTGATTATGCTGATTTCTGATATTATATACAATAAGGATTACAAATATTAAATATATAATAATAAATGAAAATTGATTAATTAAATGAAAAAAGAAATATTTGCACAAATTCAAAGAAATATAATATAATATTTAAAAAAAATAGTATTATGAGCTAAAAATGGAATAGTATTTCTAGGTTTATTAAAAAAATAGAAACAATGGAATTCACGTGGTAACAACATAGTAGACGTGTCAACTAAGTATACAATATTAGTACTTAATTATTAAATTATTGTGTAATGACGACTAAGATGACGAAAATTTCACTTGGATATTATATTATTTATTGATCAAAATCATTGGACTAATGAAACCTAATTAGTATAATCAAAGGTACATTATTGTATAATATACTATTTCCTCGTACAGTAGTCGCATGTTATTACAAGTTTTTATCGAAAGTATTTTAATGATAATTGTCGTATTTATTGATACTATATTCATTTTTTAAACGAATTTAAAAGACTTAATTATCATTTTTTAAACGAATATACAATAGAACTTGAATTCTTTAATAATTTAGAAAAATTTTCCTCGTAAATTTTTAAGCAAGTATTTTTTTTTTTTTTTTGACCTAAGTAGCTATTCCATCATGATTCTTTAATAATTTCGAAATTTTTTAACCAAGTACCTATATTTTTCAAAATTTTCAATTCACTCATCTATTTATTTTTTTATATTAATATTTAAAATCATCAAAAAGTAATATTTTAATTTAATAAATAATAATAATAATAGTTTAGATATATTAAAATATTTAAAATAAGCATAAATTAAATAAAAAAATATAATTAAAACTAATATAAATCATGATAAGAAATAAATCTGACTCTCGTCTTTAAATTTTAAGGACAAAATTAGATTAATTTCTCAAAAGAATATATATAAACTCAAGAGACTTAAAAAGAAACATATTCAAGGATAGCTTGTGAATATAGATCCTTCAATATTTATCATAGACGAGGTTGTCACTATAAAAATGCCTAGCCAAGGTGCTCTTTTTTGTTGAATCAAATCCACTTATGATATCTTTAGTCTCACTCTAAGCTAGCTTCATCAAATAAAGAACTAGATGCTTTTATATTCTCAGTCATACCATAATACATAATTATCAACACTTAAGACTCATGATACGTCAATCACTAGCACACCAAGACAAAATAAATCACCTAATCCTAACACTCAGCCTAGGCATAACTTTGACATGAGGTAGTTTACACAAAAGCAAGAGCGGGTTAAACCTCAAGTGAAGGCTCACCCATAAGGCACATACACACTGCTTTTGGTGAATAAATATCTCTCTATCTTTGCCATATAATACAAATTCAAGCCTGTGTCCTTTGCTTTGGGTTAATATGACAAGTCCCTCTCGTAATAATAGCCATGTGTCTGACTGCTTTTGCCCAATAGAACTGATTCAAAGGACACTAGATTGTGACTATTCATTACCACATCCGGTGATATTTCCAAGACTATACCCCATTTCCCATTTCCTATAATTTTTTTTATATTTATATATTTTACACTTCTCTTTTTTATCAATTAACTTTTGATATTTAATCTTATAATTCTAAATAAAATGCTTTGAATAAATATTTTTCTTACTAGCTGTTCAAAAAATAATACTAATAATTAAGACACTAAATCAATATGTATTTTTCCTTCATAATAAATTAGATAACTTTGCATTTTTCTGTTCTTTTCATTCTTTTTTAAAGTTTTGTTCTATCTTATGGGATGCTTGTTTTGTATATATAGCACATTACTCAATCAGGGAATTAAGGAATCACTCCCAAAGAGTTAGTCCACAACCTCTCATGACTACACTAAGGAAAAAGATAAAAGCAAACGCCAAAAATCCTATCATTATATATATACCCTAACCCAAAATAAACTTATTCTTTCATAAAGATATAATAACCTAATTAACATTCCATTCAATAAAAGAAAAAACCAAAAAAAAATGACCATATACACTTCATTATCAGTTAATACTTTTACTTTCTATCTTATTGATTCTTCTATCTGTTTATCATCCAAAGTTCAAATTCTAACCGTATCTTGAATTTGATTTTTGATGCACAAAAATGAAAGGCAACACCCGCTATCTAAATATTATCAAAGATTACAAAAATAAAAATAAAAAAGATAGATAGCAGTTCAAGTCAGAAACTCAGAATGAATATAACTAGTTGAAAGTCGTCCCTTTGTTAGTTTGACTGCTGACCAACATTTCCAAGAGCATTGGAATTTTTTTTTCCTCTTCCTTCCTTTCTGTTATTTTTTTTTTTTTTTTTTGTTCCAAATTAATGTTGGGTTTCTCTGGGATAGTTGGGAAGTTGTCATGTTCTTTACAGATGGGCAGAAGAAGCAAATTAATTAATAAGATGGGGGTGGGGATTGAGAGTACAGAAATCGTGGCTACTTCATTATATGGGTTAAGAGGGTCTCAAGAGCGAGTGGAACCCATTCTTCTGCAGCCAGTTTTGCGGAGTCCTAATTTGCTGTGGGAATCCTGATGATGCTGCAGCACTTGCAACCAACTGATGATGGTGAGGAGGATGAGGAGGTCCATATTGCCATTGTCGCGGTTGGTGTTGGTGGTGGTAGTGATCACCTGAAGACAGTGAAAGATCACTGCCAATTCGGCCTCCATTGCTGCTGCTTGGAAACTGAATCTACAATTATTCAAATCGATACAATTTGAGTAAATTTTTTTTTTTTTTTTTTTTAATTTCTCGTTATTTTTTCTCGAACTAGATATTATATATACTCACTTGATAATTTGGTGAAAACCCATGAAACACCTGAGTCTCTCCAGATCTTCTGAATTGTCCGTATCTTTGAGCTTCATTTGGGGATTGAATATGGGTTTGACTAAGAAGTTGCATTGTTTCTGTCTCGCAATACCCTTCTCGTCCATGGTCATCAATGTCACTATTTCTATACAGGTTGAGCTATAGGTATGAATCAATAAACACTATTAGCAAAATGAAAGTTAGGTTATCAAAACTTTATCAAAATCTATTACTTGCTACAAGTATCAAATGTACCTTAGGCCTAATTCCCATATTTCGCCAATCAGCTTCAAGTGGCATAGATGCTGAATGTTGATCCAATCCAGCATTTTGCCTATTATTATTACTAAATCCTACCATGTTTTGCTTTGGAGCGGAATTGCCTAAACTCAAATCAAGATTGTGATCTGCTGCTGCAGCATTACCTGAAGATTCTAAACAACAAATATGTACCAAATAGAGAATTAATGAACATAAAGTCCAAATCCATTATTCATAGAAATGCATTGAGACATCATTAAAGATAATATCAGAAGAATCCTATTCCAATTCTTACCAGAAGAATTGAGCTCATTTTCATAAATGCTGGGATCGAAATTGGTCACTGCCTCTTTCCCATTGCACTTAATTGCAGCTTTGTCATAAGCTCTATATAGGAAGTACAATGAATTGGATATCAATTTACACACAACCAAACAACAACACAAGAAGTAATAATTAATTGATTGATTGATTGATTGATTTATCATTTCTCAATTCTCACACCTTGCAGCTTCAATCTCAGTATCAAATAAGCCCAAATACACGTACCTGCAAAAAGAAAAATCAAATCAAATTCAAAGAATTAATAAGAGGGACATATTATATGGTAAAAACAGGGAATGATAAACTAGATATTGCTTTTTTACTTTTTGCCCAAAAATTGGCCCATTCTAGCTTCCCATCTTCCACACTTGTGTAAGGTCACACCTCTATATTTAGAGCTTCCTCTCGGAAAACCGGTGCTTTGTCGGCGAAGTACATGCACAAACTCTTCTTTAGTAAGGTTGCTCATCTGTTACAATACAAGAATCTTCCCTTTGTAAATCATATGTTCCTTTCTTCTTTAAAGGAAGAAAAAAAAATCCTAGCTTTCTTTATTGCTTGTTTTTTTTTTCCCTATCACTCTTCTTTTCCAGTAGAGCATCATAAAGAAAAGGAAAAGCATATCAAAGAAACAACTGTTGAAGATAAGGTAAGCACTGTTGAAGATAAAGATAAAAACATAATACAATACAAATATTCTATTTCTATTTCTCTCTCCCTCTTTACCTGTTTCAAGTCTTCTTCATAATCTTCAATATTAAAATTTATATCTGCCTCCACTCCTCTAAATTTGATAGCTGCCCTATCATATGCACTACAAAATAATAACAAAATCAATCTAAAGTTCTGAAACTGAAAACTGTAGTAATTAATTTTGTTTTCAGAGATTTAAGAGAGAAAGAAAAAAAAAGAAAAGCATATTATAAATATTGTAAATTAATGATAAATATGGTAAAAGAAGAGACCAAGAGCTCACCGAGCAGCTGCATGTGCAGTGTCAAATCCACCTATATTGGAATATCCAAGAAAAGAAGAAACCCAATCACACCCCCATATCGGAAATGTTTGAGCAATTCATGACATAGAAACTAAATTTTTTTTCCAAAAATAATAATAAACATGCTGTAGTTGTAAATGTTTCAAGATCAAAATAGACTCGTACCTAGATACACTTGCTTCCCACAATCCCTGCATCAAATCATAGGAAAAAAAAAAAAAAAAAGAAAAGATATGATCGGCCAAGAAAATTTTCAAGAAAATCACTATATATATATGATACATATTCTTCAAGAAAACAACACCAACCATATATGTGACTCCCAGCGGCCAGTTCTCCGGTAGTAAGTGACACCACGATATTGTGAGCTTCTTGACCGGGGCCCCCGCCGGCTTTTCTTTAAAGGTTGAAAGACCTCGACAGATTTCGGAGAACCAAGTGAAGATTCCGATTGGCAAAACTTAACTCCAACCCAGTGAGCCCGAGGAAACCCAGTCCCAACTCCTCCTCCATCTCCACCACCAGATGTTGCCCCCATTTCTTGATCCTCCACCGGAAAGAACTGTCGAGTCACAGGGGGATCACTTTCTATAGACTCTTCATAGGGTACAGAAAACCCAAATATCTTACTAATACGCTTCTTGATTCTTCCTCTTTCAGCACTACCATCATCATCTTCCGATCCATCCTCGATTACAACAGCAGAAGAGCTAGAATTAGACACAGATCCGACCCGTTTTCCCTTTTCATCTTCACCATCGAAAGAGGTTTTCTGTGAAGAACAACCTTCGGATTCATCATCTCTTCTCTGATCAGGCGAATCATTTAAGTCCCACATTTTTTGTATATTCTCCAATAAAGAACGAAACAAACAAGAAAAAAAGCAAGATTTAAGTTATCAATGGAGTGGAAGAAGAATTGAGATCATTAACATGAAAGAATAGCGATGGTGGTGGCCATGGCAGCTAAAGAAAGAAATCTTTCTTTAGTCTAAGAAGTTATAAATAATAATAAATAAAAAAGGACATATAAAGAGACACAAAGAGAGGGAGGGAAAGAACTAAAACCTACGACTCTGTGAGAGAAAGAGAGAGTGAGATACAAAAAGGTAGTAGGGGGTAGATGTTTCGAGATCTTGTATCCCTAACTACCCAATACAGCATATAGAAGAGGCCAGTTTGTGCTAACTTAGCCGAAAGCATCCTCACCCACCTTAATACCATTCTTTCTCTCTCTTTTCTTTTTCTTTTTCTTTCTATTGTGTTTGTATTTTTCTTCTGTTTCTCTTTCTAACAACTTGCTTCACATTTTTCTTTGCTTTTATTTTTTTATTTTTGTGATGAGTGTTTCAATGGCTCATCATTCATAGTTTGCATACTCTCAGTCTCTCTCACTCTCTTTCTTGAGATTACCCTCTTAATAATTAAAGAAATGTGTGTATCAATCATAAATGTTTGATTTGAGTCTATTTTGGCTTTAAACAGAAATATAAAAATTTTATATTATAGAAAAAAAAGGAAACATAGAAAGAAAAAGAAAAGAACTTCAATGTTATCTTGCGTCTATAACTATAAAATATATGTATATTTATTTATTTTTGTTACTCGTTCTTGGTGGGTTTAAAGCAAAACATACGATGGGGAAAATAAGAAAGAAAGAAAAAACAGTCTCTTTCTTTACTCAACTTTCCCACGTTAACCAAATCGAAAAGCATACTCTCTCTCACTAATTATATACTATTATTTTCTTTGCTTTCTCTCTAAATTACCCACTAATGGAAATAGACAGCACAAAAACTCAAAAGATGGCTAATTACTCAATTACCTTTATTAGCTACTAATTATCGTTGTTCACTCACTCACGTCACAACTTCACAAGTCACACTCCAATTCTCTCTCATTTTTTTTACCTATATATAAACTGCAAATGTTTATATTTCTTTCATCTTTTTAATTTCACCTGGTTTTTACCATAATCAAACATGATATTGGGAGGGTAAAATGGGGAAATGATTAATAATGGGTAGGGGTATTTTGGGAAGTTTATATAATATAGTAGAATTATCAGAGAGAGAGATTTAAAGAAAGGGTAATTGGCATCAGAAAAGGAAATGGGAATAATGTTAGGAAAAGGAAAATCTTTCCAGAAAAGTCCAATCCAAGAGTACGGGAAGAGGGCCACATTTGCCTCTTTCGTTCTCCTATTAGCCAATACCCTTCCTTTGCTGTACCTCGTATTTATGACCTTTCTCTGTATCTTCCACTCTCCTACTTTAGCGCGTGCCTTTCACCTTCTTCTTCTCCCTCTTTCTCTCTATTTTTTTGTCCCCTTAATTAAATTTACTAGTAATTTATTTATTGTAAATGTAGAGTATTAATTACTATATTATTTAATTTATTTGATTGAAGTTAATAAACAGTTCTCATATGTGAATTTATGAATAACTAATAAGCTATAAGTTCCTATTTCTGAATCTATGAATATATCAATGCATTTTGAACCAAACATTATAGGCATTGGTTGTTATCATTTAATGTAAAAGGAAAGAAAGAGAGAGAAGGTTTCCAATTAATTACTATTTTTTTTTTCAATTTACTAATTGGGTTGAATTAATAAATTTGAGATGACTTGTCAAGAATTGTGAGTTTTGAAATCTAATTTCTTTCTTTTATAGAAAAAAAATATTTTTTAATATATAAATAAGAGATTAATTATAAGGTCAAAATATATATTATCAAATAAATTACAATCAATTACTATTTAGATTCTTCAAAATTATTATTATATATGAATTGATGATAATCATATACTATAATTTATCTTTTATTTTGTTTTTATTATTATTAAGAGTTAATACATAAGTTTTCTTTCATTGGTTATATTCATGAACTTACATTAGGTTCATGAACATGAATTATAATCATTTTTAATATGAAACTTATTTTTAGAGAAATTTTAATATCATGAATTTCAAATATTATTATAAAAAAGGTATCTTTCATTTTCATAACATAGTGAAAACTAAAAATTTTATAAATCATCATGTGGAAACTATATATGTATATAGTTTTGAAAAACCAAGAGATGAAGCACAAAAGTTATTTACATAAGATAATTACTAAAAACATATTAATTTAGAAAATCAATTAGCTAAAACCCAATTTTAAAAACTTGTTGCCAAAAAATTTCAAATGCTTGCCCAAAGTCCAGTGAAATAAAAGCTAGAAAATAATCAAAATTAAAATTACTACCAACAAGAACAGAGTTTTTATAGGGTCAAGTAGACCATATCACTCCAAGGAAAAAAAAATCCAATTAATTCATAAAAAAATTTGTTTAATTAATTTAAGTGAGTTTTTATATAAAATTAATTATTAGTCTATCAAAATTAATTATAAATATTATTAATTTATAAAAAAAAAATTATTTGATTCATTTAAATATAATTTTTTAAATAAAATTAATTTTCAACTCACTCAATATTAATTTTTTAATTTCATCCCAACACCAAATTGTAAAACATAATTTCAATCTAACAAGACAAATAAAACTACATTATAAATAATTGAAAAGGGCATGCGGAGAGTTTGGTGCGATGGGAATTCGGGAGTGACAAGTGAGAGCTCGAGTCAATGGTGGTGAGAACGAAAACTCACCCGTATATGGTGGCTGCAGCACGAATCGAGAACCAAAAGCTTGAGCAATGGATCTAGTGATGATAACCGTTGTGAATGGTGTTGATATGGACATGTGGAGGCTAAGTGAAAGTAGGAGAAGGAGACTGAGTAACGTCAGAGGCCTCATGACTCGCAATGCGCATTGGCGTTGCTACCAATGCTACCAAGCTTTGTTAATTGATTGAGTTTCATTCTCAGTAAGATGAATTTGATTATCTGGATTTGATTCTTTCTTTACTTTACATGATTGTGCCTCTTGTTAATTGATTGAGTTTTGATTCTTTCTTTGTTAATTATTTGGATTGAGAGTAAATAATGTGGAGGCTGAGGGTATGATGGATATTAAAAAAAAATTATTTTTTTATTTTTAAATGAAAAGTAGATGAACTGAAAAATAAAGGATTTCTTAATTAATTTTTAAAAAGACGTATCAAATTTCAATCACAAAATAATAATTTATTAAAAAAATATATAATTATTAACATCAATAATCAATTCATTGTAGAAATGTCAACAATAAAAAATCTATTTAAAAAAAAAATAGATTTCTTGGTGCAAACAATCCTTTGGGTGTAGAACGTACAAAGGCTACCATTAATTAAAATGACAACGATGACGGAAAGATAGAGAAAATCAATGGTTGATCTTGTGACTATTAGATTAGCCCTTCCTGCATAAATCAAAAGAAATTTTAGATTTTGGATTTGTTTGATTTAGGTTAGATAATATTAGGTAATTTAAATTCAATTTTGTTATAACATTTCAACTGAAAAAATTCTTGTTTATACTAATCAAATCCTTTTGATTTAGTAACTAAATAGAAAAATTATCTAAAAGAATTTTGAGAATTTCAAAAGGAAATGTGAATCATTAATACATCTATTCCTTCTAATAATTAAATTAAAGAAGATAAGTCATTCAAACCGATATCAGTTATCAGCATGATTAATTCCGACTTCAGTTCAGATTTAATATATATATATATATATATATATA
>CANXYC010030291.1:0-69729 GCA_948193065.1 Aleurites moluccanus
CCCAGCTAGCATATATATAGGTTTACACTAGGGTTGAACCAGTTAATGGGCTCTTGCCCATTAGGCCCACTACAAAGGTCCTTTACCTATTAGGATTTATATTAGAACATAAAATAGGGTTATTTAATAAACCCAACAGATGCGATTATATGGATGGTTCAATTCATGAAGGCGATGAAAGACAAAAAGGGAGAGATGGTACAGAATGCACATTTGCTAGGGTTCTTCCAACGAATTTGCAAACTCTTGTATTTAAGGACTAAGCCTGTGTTCGTCTTCGACGGTGGCACACCCGCTCTCAAGTGGCGTACAGTAATTGCCCGACGGAGGCAGCGCAAGAACGCCCAGGCTAAGATTCGCAAAACTGCCAGAGGCATTGCTTCTTAATCATGTGAGAATTGGTTGTATATTCTAATTAATTACTTTGAAGTTTAATGGAGTGATATGAGCAAGTTCATTAGTTTTGACTTTTTGCAAGCTTGTAATTGGTTAGATTTTGTTCTGCATCTTAATATGATGTACGGATGGGTAGTTTGTATTATCCATTGCTGTTTGATTTTTGCTAATAGCTCAAAACAAAGAGGTTAAAAGAACTGGCAAAGGGTCTTGAGAACCAGAGAAAAAAACAGAAGAATGATGCTAAAGATAAGAAGATTTTGTCAGATCAAAACCATGTGGAGGAAAGCAAACTAGAAGATGCTGATGTGGAGAGTTATGAATCTATGATCTGGAAAAGTTGGTTGAAATGTAAGATAATACGTGGTTGTAATTGTAAGCATAATTTTGACTTTGGTTTGGAAACCTTGTTAATTGTTTAATGAGTTGATTTACTTTTGCAGCCTCTATTGCAGCCGAAGATGGGTATTTAAACAATAATGCATCAACAACTGATGGATAATTTGGATGGAAAATTTATTTGCTTTCGGTTTTAAGTCAAGCAATATGCGATTGCTTGAAACATTACACTCTAGGTATCTAATTTGAAATACCTAGCATGCTGCTTCCAACTAGCATATATAGGTTTACACTAGGGTTAAACCAGTTGCCCATTAGGCCCACTACAAAGATCCATTATCTATTAGGTTTATATTAGAACATATGTTAGGTTATTTAATATACCCAACATCTTTCCGGTACAGCTTTTGAAAATATGCAATAATATGGATGATCTAAACAATATCATTATGAGGCTCTCTTCCTTGAGCGGCAAAGACAGGTTTCTAGGGTTGCTAGACTTTAGGCCTCGATTTTAGGTTTCCTCTAAAAATGCTCATTTATTTCGTAATTGTTGTAATTTTCTCTAGTCGACAATTGGTGGGATTGTAGATCCAACCGTCTTGGCTTCTTTGCCTCCATCCATGCAACTTGATCTTCGAGTTTTTGTATAAAAGGTTACAACTTTTTTTTTTTTGCCACTTCATATTTTTACGGTGGTGTTTGATGGTATCTGCTACAGATGAGAGAGACATCGGTGGCGGAAAACAGAAAAAATAAAGAAGTCAAGAAGGTTAGTTCATGAATATATATGTTAACAATTGATCTTTTTATGAAATATATATGCACAATGGAAATATCATGATAAACTATGCTAACTAAAAGTCTAAAGTTGTTGACTGCTTGAGCTCTATCATTGTGGTTTTACATGAATGGCATTCTGGATTTGCTATGAACTGATACTATAAGCATGTGTGATGCCTTCTGTTTTGTTGTATGTGTCTTTGGATTCTCAGACTATGCACAGTGGAAATATTTTATGAGGTTAATGTTGAACTATCGGCTGGATGCTTATATTTTATAGGGGTGGTGGACATTTTTGCCAAATTATTAAACCGTTACAAAATCTGACCTGATTTCGGTTACATGTTTTTTTTTTTTACGAGGGTTTTCATTGTGTTATTCTTTTTTAAGTGATTTGTTAGGTTAGTAAGAGATTTTTCTTTTCTACTTATACCTCTAATGGTAATTAGTGGATTTTTACTTTCACCTATGGGTCTAGACTAATTACCTTTTTGTTCATTGTTATTAATCCCTAAACAAAATCAGGTTTGACTTAACATGTTCTACTGTGGATGTTTGTTCCCATTGTTGTGTAATGTGGACTCACTTTACTTGATTTTGTATACTTTTGTCCAGACATAATTTGTTGCATGGAACTGAGATTCAGTTTTGCTAAACTTTGCCTATCCTATTTGTTGTCCTAATTGTTGTTTATAATGGAATATTACCTTAGGTTATGGAAAGTGTAACATCCCACCATGCGGCTTGAGCAGTGGCGGGAAAGTTAGTAATCCAACGTTAACTTTATTCTTTAAATAAAAAATTAAAGTGATTTATATAATCTAGTTAATTATTATCTAAATAATTTGAGTTAATTAATTGTTTTACTTCGAGTTGAGTTGTAAAATAATAAAAAATATTTTTTTTTTGATGTTTAGATCTATTAGATAATTTTAAGAATTTATTCTAAATTTTTGTATAAAAAAAATAACTTAATAATTAAAATTTAAGAACTATTATATGGTCTTATATTCAAATCAATAAAAAATTTATTTAAATTTTAATGTGATAAAATAATTTTTTATTTTCTTTTTAAAATTTATATTAAGAGAATATTTTTATTTTAAAAAATTAAAAGAATATTTTAAATAAAAAAGTAACCAATAATTTTGGATTCATAAATTGATTTTTAGGTAAAATTTATTATTTAAATTTATGAAAATAAAATTTAAATTAGAAAAATATTATCACTTAAAAGAGTTAAAAGAATATTTTGAAAAAAAATATAAAAAATAATTAAAAGATATTAGTTAATTAAAAGTATTTTTTATTAAAAATTAAAAAAAAAATTGAATTGAAAAAAATAATTAAAAAAATTATAAGAAAAAAAATATAAACTGAGATAAAAAATTATAAAACTTTGAGAGTTTTTAATTGAATTATTAAAATTTATCTAACATACATTTAAGATGATGTATTAAGTTAGATAGTTAGGTGATATGTCATGTCACTCTAGTGAAATTTTAACATGAATTTTATCCGTGACATCTAATTGGAAAAAAATAAAAGTTTAAATATTCATCTGAAAAATAAATATTTGTATTGATTATATATTTAAATATATCATTTACCCCAGTTTCTAAGGTCAAAGGAACGTTGAGTGATATCCAAGATGGTGGAAAGACAGAAGCTTTTGATACTGAGCCAATGATGAACTGTGTAAATGCAACAGACACTAGTGATCATTCCAAAGTCGGTTCATCTGTAACCAGAAAGCACTGAAAATAATACTGGAGCATCGAGTGTAAGAAGTCTCAGTGCAACGCCCTTCTTGAAAAGAAAACGGAGGCAGAGTTGAAAACTATACATTATTTTAGGATGATTTATAACAGAGAATAAAATTAACCATCAATAAAATAAAAACAAGCGTATATAAAAAATCACTTTTTCTTTATAAACAGGTAAGAAATAAAATAAAAACAAACATATATAGGAAGTCACTTTTTCTTTATAAATAGGTAAGAAAGATAATGAAAAGAAGGTACAATCTCTCGCTCAAAATTTTCTTGCTCGTTTTCACTCAACTTCAATATTCTTGATACATTTTACATTTTCACAATAACCTTACTAAATTAAACATCGGAGTATTCTCGCCGAAGAAATTCCGCTGAGTTTTTAATTCCTTCTTTTTTTATTTTAAGTCTTAAATTCAGCCTATAAAAGCATTAAACCCTATTTCAAGTATTTAATAAATTAGGATTAATTACAATTAAATCCCTGTATTTTACCAGATTATACTAAAAAGTTTATATATTTTTAAAATTATATTAAAAAATCCTTGTATTTTGTCTCTGTTACACTACGAGATCCTTCCATCCATTTTTTTCCCCTTTTCTATTAGTCAAACTACCAAAAATCAAATTTTCATTAAAATATTTATTATAACACCTAAAATACCCTTTCTTCTTCTTCCTACAACCATCAACCAAACCCTAAACCCAATTTTTCATATCCATTGGCCTTCCTTTTCCTTGATTCACTTCTCCCACCTCAACCATTTACCTTTTTTCCGTAAAAAAGCAACTCCATTTTCTCATGACTAACCAACCTTGAGCTGTTAAGCAAGTAGAGTCGTTATAAACAGAGTAAAGATGATGATGGAACTAGGTCCATTTTTGGACGAGAAATTTGATCCGAAGAAATAGATGAACTCTGCCTAAAAGAGTCGCCACCCATAAGAATCGTTAGACAAGCAGTTGGTGGATCTTGAAATGAAGCTTCATATCACTGTCTCTCTCGAAGAACAAAGCGTTGCTGCCCTCTTTCACGTCCTGCGATCAATAACGAGCTGTCTAGCTTAGATAGCAAAGCGGTGTTCAACGATCAATTCTCGCAAAGCAGCGTTGGATCTTGATGAGAGGTCAGATGAAGAAACCAATGAATCACTCTTATTGGATGACAGAAGAGAGAGAGAGCACGATTTGTCGGTGTTGCAATGTATGGTAATCTCTCACCCATTATTGTTTTAGGAAATGAAATATGTGTTTGGTGTAGCTCCTTCTTGTGGGCTTTCTGGTTCTATGAGTAATGATGATGTGAAACGAACTGGAATTCACTTTTCATGGGCTTGCTAGTTCTATTAGTAATAATTATTTTGGTTTAGAATTCCAATCTGCATATCAGAAAATGAATCAAAATACACTTGGGTTGACCCATCTGGGCAGTACTAGAGAAGATCAGAGAGTGTTTGATATGGTTCTAACCAACCAAATGGCAAAAGGAGATGTCCTTATTGTGGCCAAAATAGCTGGCATAAATGGAGTAATGCACACTGGCAGCTTCATCCCGTTCTGTCACAATATCAACCTGACTCATGTGTGTGTGGATCTAATGTTGAATCCAGATAATTACAGTGTGCCAATTGAGGGGGAAGCTGCTTGTACTCAGAAAACAGGTGTTGAAATGGAAGCATTATCAACCATGACCACTGTTGGTTTAATAGTGTATGATATGTGCAAGGCTGCTTTTAAAGGAATCCAAATAGCATATGTCTGGCTTGAGTATAAAATTAGTGGGAAGAGTGAGAACTGAAATCGAAGTACGACCATATAAATGATAAATATACCGATGAATACATCATCTAAAGTTGAGAAAGAAAGGTAAGGAAGAACAGAGAATGGAGCTGTAAATGATTGCATGGAGCTGTTTTTTGATTTCTCGAGGTTGACGTGAAATTTTTATTTTTAATTTGGGTTTTAAATGCTACTTTCTTGTTCCTGTTTATGAGTTTAATTGGTTTTTTTTTTGTGGTGGTGGTGAAAATGAAAATTTTTGTGTGGTTGAGACAGAATGACATTTGAGTGAAAATTAGATTGAAAATGAGGGGTATTATAAATTTGTACATAGATTTAACGGATTTTCTAACAGAAATATCTTGAATTTTAATGGAATCAAAATATAAAAACTTTTTAATATAATTTTAAAAATATAGAGACTTTTTAGTATAATTGGACAAAATATAAAAATTTCATAGTAATTAACCCAATAAATTATTTCTCATCAATTTGGATATTTATTTCCTCATTGTCACTGGGCGTAAATGTTCTATTAGTTCTGATTTTGTTCCTGGCCGTTGAAAATTAAATGAATTTTGAGGTTTATTTTAATCAACTATAGTTCCTTTTGACCGTCCGTCATGTTACCCTTATTAACGAGAACTAGAGAAGATTTATAAATACGTATACACACGTGCTCACACACGTGTTATGTTAGTTAAGTGTGAAACTGTCGGACACGTACCAATATAAATTAATAAGTCAGTTGTGAAAATAAAACTGCTTAGCTGTATTCTCCGGTTTTTATCTACTTGTTATTAAATGCTAACCCCACGAAAAAGAAAAGATATTTGGTGAATTTAAAACTAATAATAATTATATATATTAAATAATAATTATATTACATGAAATTAAAATAGATTTATGTATAATTTTTAAAATTTTTTTAGGATAAATTATTATTTAATTTCTAAAATTTAACAAAATTTATAAAATAATTCATTTATTTTAAAAATTTAATTATTTAATCTCTAATAAAATATTATTTAATCTCATTTTTCTTTATTTTATTTTTTCTTATTTTTCTTCACTTTCTTTCATTTTCTTCTCTAATTTCCTTTTTTTTTCAAATGATATTATAATAACTTTTGATTTTTTCTAATTAAAATATATATTTAATATTTTTATTATTTTTTATTTATTTTTGTCTTGCCTTTTCTAAAAATTTTATATCTGTTCCGAATGCTTCTCTTTTCTGAAATTTCTAAATTATAGGTGTATATTGTAATTAACACTTTGATATATCATCATATTATTAACTAATTCATAATATGGTATGATAAATTAAGTTTACCTAAAACTTTCTCCTCAAACAGTCACCTAACTTTTTCTTAATAGAAGCTGATATGTTTCACTAAATAAATCTTCAAATGATGTGTTGTACACATTTGTCTCTAATATTTTATCATTTATTTTAATTTTCCATCTTATATACTTTGATTCTCTCCTAATTCAATCCTTATAAATAGTTCATGAATTTCTTTCAAGGGAGGCAGAGAAGAATTAATGTTTTGATACCTGAACTACTGTAGTACCTCCAAGACAGCTACACAACAAGGTAACTCTCCTTTTTCTTGTAAAGTTTCACTCTTCCTCCTCTCACTGCAGCTCTTACTTTAGCTTGTATAGAGAAGAAACTAAGGGAAGAATCCTAGAATTTGGTGGGAGAAAGATGGAGGTGGCTTCCATGGTGGTAGTGGAATGTATAGATGTCGGCGTAGAAAAAATAAGCAAAGCAGCTTTGGCACAAGGAATGAGCAAATATGTTTCTGTTGTCTATTCCAATGCTCTTGGTACTCTCATCCTTATTCCTCAATTCGTCTTCAACAGGTGTTTTTTCTCTCCTTCTTAAAAACTAACCATTACTATTAATTTCTTTGCTCTAATGCAGAAAATGAAAACGGCATCTGACTTTTGAAACTTTCCTTTGCAGGAATAAGCGACTTCCTATCACTCGCCGTCTTCTTTTTAATGTATTTGTTCTTAGTTTAATATGGTAAGGATTCAAATTTTTGGTTTTATATTGTTGAGTAATTTTGAAGATATTGAAAAAGAATATAAATTTTGCAGGAGTGCAGAGCAAATAATTTCTCTAGCTGCTGTCAAGTCGAACTCCCCAACTCGTTCATCTGCTATGGCCAATCTTATTCCCATCTTCACTTTCTTGCTTGCAGTCATTACAGGGTCAACACTTAATTTTCTTTTTATATGCAGTTGATGGGCAATTTTTTATTTTTTATTTTTTATTTTTATTTTTTTCCCTCTCCTCTGAAATCAATAGGATGGAAACACCAGATTTAAGTAAATCAAGTTGCCAAGCTAAATATTTTGGAGCTATTCTGTCAGTAACTGGAGCATTCGTTGTGACCCTCTGTAAAGGCCCTGCAGTCTTGACTCCATCACTCGCTTCTGACTGTCACCATGTTCGACTTCTCTCACAGAAACCAGAGGGGATCCTTGATAGTTTTCTCCTTGTAATTGTTTCCATTTTGCATGCAGCTAGGAAAGTTTTACTGGTAAATGGAAAATTTCATCATATGGTTAATATTTAACTATATATCCCCATATAGCTATGAATTAATAATTAAACAAATATGGGTCCCAATATTCTACATTGTTTATATTGATAGATAAGGCCTCTAAAAGGCTAATAATATACAGTTTTTAATATGGAGAGGAGACTGAATTTATATTTCCAGGGACTCACTGTGAGGCAGTACCAAGAAGAAGAAAGTACCATAATCTTTCCAGAAGAAGAAAGTGCCATAATCTGTCCAGAAAAAGGAATTACCATAATCTTTCTTTTTACCAGCTTTATCGCAATCGAAAGCGTTGCCTTCTCACTCATTTTGGAAAGAAATCCAAATGCATGGAGATTGAAAAAACCTGCCATTGAAATTACTACCACTTTGTTCAAGGTGCGAATAACTATAAACCCATATTACATTTTTATTTATTATTATTATTATATAAATGCAGTCACTTTCTCCATATTTATATTCACTGTTTTAAAAATGCTTAGAACTTTCAAAGAGATATAAATGATCGATGCTAATTGATGTTATGTTATATGAAACTGCTGTTGGGAAAAATTATTTATGGGTGGGCCTAATAATTAGGATCTAAAATAAAACAAAAATTTGAGAATAATAACACACAATATTTTATTATTGTGGTTCCGCATTTTAAAACCTACGTCCACGAAGAATTTCAAGTTTTTTCACTAGTGAGTGATAAAATGCAGTACAAGAAATTATTAATATTCCTCGAGTTAACCCAAATAAAATTTATAATATCAAGTACACTCCTCTTCACAATAACTCAAATAATATATTCTCAACTTTCTCTAAAATACCTAAAAAAATACAATGAATATTTTCCTCACCTTTTGAGTATTTATCTACTAAAAAATATCTAGGTTACATTCAAACTTGTCATATCCAAATTAATCTTGTGAAATAGCGGATCCAGGACCCTTGGGTTAAGGGGGTACCCATCTAATTGTATTTTTTAATATTAAAATTAAAAAAAAATTAAAAAATTAAATTGATATGATGTATAAGCAAACAAATAATCTAATTTTTTATTCAATTTTAGTATAAATATATGAATTCTAAAAAATAGATAAGTATAAAATAAATCATATAATTATTGATCCAGCTCAGGTCCTCTCATATTGAATATTTAAGAAAAAATCATTATCAAAATAGTAATATCAAAAATCTGATAGATTATATAGGAAAACATATGCATGAAATTTAGTTTTAATAATAAAAATTTAAATAATTTATAAAATCACTACTTACCTATTACCAATGGGAGATGATTAAAGTTGAAAAATGATTTGAGTTGATTAAGCAAAAAATTACGTTCAAGGAATTTAGTGCAATTGAAAATGAAAGAAACAAGAATAAAAAGAGTAAAAGGAAATTTTTAAAGAAAAAATTGGAGTGAGAGAATATGAATTGAGATGAGCTGCAACATTATTATATAAATGCAGTCACTTTCTCCATATTTAAATTCACTGTTTTAAAAATGCTTAGAACTTTCAAAGAGATATTAATGATTGATGCTAATTGATGTTATGCTATATAAAATTGTTATTGGGAAAAATTATTTATCGGTAGGTCTAATAATTAAGATCTAAAATAAAATAAATAATTTGAGAATAATAACACATAATATTTTATTGTGGTTCGGCATCTTAAAACCTACTTCCATGAAGAGTTTTAAATTCTTTCACTAGTGAGTGATAAAATGCAGTATAAGAAATTATTAATGTTCCTCGAGTTAACCCAAACAAAATTTATAATATCAAGTACACTCTTCTTCACAATAACTCAAATAAAATATTATCAACTTTCTTTAAAATACCTAAAAAAATACATTGAATATTTTCCTCACCTTTTGAGTATTTACCTACCAAAAAATATCTAGGGTACATTCAAACTTGTCATATCCAAATTAATCTTGTGCCATACCGGATCTAGAACCCCTGGGTTAAGGGGGTTCTCATCTAATTGTATTTTTTGATATTAAAATTAAAAAATTAAAAAAAAAATTAAAAAATTAAATTGATATGATGTATAAACAAACAAATAATTTAATTTTTTATTCAATTTTAGTATAAATATATGAATTCCAAAAAATAGATAAATATAAAACAAATAATCTAATTATTGATCTAACCCCAGCTCCTCTCATATTGAATATTTAAGAAAAAATCATTATCAAAATAGTAATATCAAAAATCTAATATATTATATAGGAAAACATATGCATGAAATTTAGTTTTAATAATGAAAACCTAAATAATTTATAAAATTATTGCTTACCTATTAGCAATTAGAGATGATTAAGGTTAGAAAACGATTTGAGTTGATTAAGCAAAAAAATTAAGTTCAAGGAATTTAATGTAATTAAAAATGAAAGAAACAAGAATAAAAAGAGTAAAATAAAACTTTTAAAGAAAAATTGGAGTGAGGGATCATAAGTTGAGAGGAGCGAGAACAGAGACAAGTAAAGAAAAAATGATAATTGATAGATAAGTTGATTGGGTTTTATTTAATTTTTTTTTAATGATCACCAATAGCTGTAAACTATTTATTAATATTTGTTTGTGATATTAGATAATGAACTTTTTTTTAGATTTAAATATTTTTAATTAGTGGGTTATTCATTTTTATTTATTGGATTTAATTAATAAGTTTATCATATTAATTTTTTGGGTTTAGAGGACGCACTCAAATAAATTCAGGAGGGTTACAAATTGACATGATACCAATATATACATAATATTTTTGGTCCAAGCATACCCTAAACCATATGTGGCTCTGCCAATGATCTTGTGTATACCTAAAAATAAGAGACACCTTCAATTTTTCTCACTCGAGAGCCATGCACAGACCAAAAAAATCAACCATTTGGTTGATGGTTGGCAGTGCAAATTGAAGCACCTAAAACAGTGCATTAATTTAGCAATCAATCCCTTTTTTTTTCTTGCTTTTACATGCTGGTGGGCCCTCTATGCTGGAGGGCCAAGCTCAACACTTGACTGCATGTACTTAACAGTTTTCCTTTGGAATTTGAGTCTCAACAATCTTCACCATCGCTTGAGATTGTTTACATATCCTTTATAATTCTTCAGTTACACATACCTAAGTCACTATCTGACTTACATCACATGGCCAACACCATGTGTAACTGCAATCAATCAATATCACCTTGATTCTTGAAGAACAACACAACCTCTCTAAATTTATTCACTCCTTTGTCTAGGGGGCTTTGTTCACCGTTTGTATTTCTAGGAATTTGGTGAATAAAATACAGGAGCTTAATAAGCTTCTTCACACGCCCCCATTACTTGGGAAGACTCCTCATCGATAACTTATTAGCAATGCAAAGGCGAATTATACTCACACACCTTTTTTCAAGCTCCTCCTATTTACCATTGGACATTCTCTCAGATTTTCCTTTCTCCTTTTCCTTCAACACTTTTCCTAATCCTTGTTGAATAAGGAGATCTTTTAATCTTCTTTTCCACAACAGTAAACTACCTTTTTCATCAAATTTTTGAACGAAAAAAGATTAGAATTTGACATGATGACCAATTTGCTATAGTATATTGGTACTATTCGTAGTACATAAATTAATTTTAAAAATATTTGCTTTGTTGGGAAAAATTATTTATGGATGGACCTAACAATTAAGATATAAAATAAAGCAAATAATTTGAGAATAATAACACATGATATTTTAACGTGCATTTTAAAACTTACGTTCACTGAGAGTTTCAAATTCTTATACTAATGAGTGATAAAATATAGTACAAGAAAGTATAAATATCCCTTAAGTTAATTCAATCCAAGTTTATAATATCAAATGCACTCCCCCTCACAAGAACCCGAAGAATATACTCTCAAATTTCTTTAAAATACTTAGAAAAAATACAGTGAATATCCTCACCCTTTGAGTATTTATCTACTCAAACTCAAATTTTCCATACCCAAGTTTTTTTTTTTTTTTTTTATATGAAAGGGATAAATTTATTATTTAAAGTTAAAAGGATACAGCTTAGATAAAAAATAGTAAGGCTCCAAATAACCAATAGTATGAGACCTTAAAGCAACAGCAAAACAACCTTGAGTCATAGTGGAATACAAAACCAGTAGGACAGATCTTGCTACAAAAAAGACAATTAATAACAAAACAACCTATAAACAAAAACCATCATTCAACAGAAGAGGTCGATCAATACCAGCAACCGAAGACAAATCATAATCCAAATACTCTAATAGCAGAACCTGGAGACAAGAATTCAACAATAACTTCTGTGAATGTTGCCTAGAAAAAAATCTGTAAGCATCCTAACCAATAATACAAAAAAGCTAAAAACTTTAATGATGCGAGCTGAACTTTCCAAAGGGGATTGAAGCTTCGTAAAAACATCTAACAGATACATTTTGTGAATCACAACTTTGATACGAAATGCCCAGGATAGTTCAAAGCCTTCCAATAAATAGCATCTATGAAACATCCAGCCAAGGAGCTCTACCAACTCAACTGTAACATGAAAAAATAATGAAATCCTCTGGGAATGAAACTAAAACAGACAACCCCTCCTCAAATAAGATGTAGAATAGGAACTTAATGAACCCAAAACTGAAATAAAATAAATGAACAACCTAATCATCAAGATAATCAGAATCCATATCAATTAAAACCAATTCATAAAGTGTAGCACCAACCACATAGATGCTAGCTACAGGAAAGATTTGATAAGGATTCTTCAATAAAAAAAAACTCTAATGCTTAAGCAAAATACTATAAAAAAAATCAAATTCTAGATATACCAGCCTCTTTAATGCGATTCCTTCCAAATAGCATCTTCTGCATCTTGAATTTTAATAATCTGATCAATAAATGAAGGTTTATCCTTTGAAAAGTTAATTTCAGCTATCTTCCCACATTCAAGAATCTGGATTAATACACAGCGACCCCTTATGTGTCTCATTTTAGCTATTTAAAAATTTTTAAAAAATTATATTTTAATAGTGTTTGATATAATGAATCCATTGATGTATTTTTTATGCTAAACAAAAATCATTTGGACAGTTAAAAATATATTATAAATTAATTTAGATTCTTAAATATAATACATAAAATTTATAATGTATTTTTAGCTGTCCAAATGATTTTTGTTTAGCATAAAAAATATATCAATGAATTCATTACATCAAACATTATTAAAATATAATTTTTTAAAAATTTTTAAGCAGTTAAAATGAAACATATAAGGGGCTGCTCTCAACCGCAAGAATCTTAACCACTTCTGCTAAAGCATATCCTTACCATCAATGCGAAGAATGTTGTTTCTGTGATTAATGTCATCATCAGAAATAGAATCCCCTGCAACTAAATCAGAGTGAACGTGTTTTGTCATACCCAAGTTGATCTTGTGTGTATCTAAAAATAAGAGACACCCTTAATTTTTCTCACTCGAGCTTCTAAATTGCTCTGTTCATTTATGACCCTTTTATGTATGTCCTTCCCTTTTTTTTTCTTGCTTTTACATCGTGATGGGCCCTCCATGTTGGAGGAACCCACACCAACAAAATCTTGTAAAAATAAAAATATAAAAATAAATAAAAGATTTTATTGAACAAGATCAGAATCTATAACGATGGTGTCTAAAATTTCTATAAGTCGCGTCCTACCCAGAAACAGCGAAAAGAAATTTTTTTAAAAAAGTAATATGCCTGAGAGTTCTTGTACTAGTTACTGTGGGTCCCTGCTGTTATAGAATAAATAATTTTTTTATAGTATTAGACTAATTTTTATTCGCGCTTTGCAGTATATGATAACCCAAAAGAATTTAATATAGCAAATATTTGAATATAAAATCTTTAGCATTATTCTCACTCATAAATTTTTTTGAATTATAATTTAAATAATTTTATATTATAAGAAAACTTCCTTCTCAAATTAATTTATTATTACAAAATATTAATAAAATTTAATTAATTTTGTATTATTAATCAACCCATATATCCTTAAAATTAATCAACCCAAGAAAGCTCAATATATATGTAAGTTTAATAACAAAACATATTCAAACTTGAAATCTAACTCGAGTTGGGATATGCACTTACTGTCAACGTCGCGCTAAGCCCATGAAGTGTAAATATGAAATTATTTTGACATTTGCATATATACACAAGTGTTTCTAAGATAAAGTTTGTCTATCTGTGGTGATTTTAGGCTGGATGTAGGAGACTATTCCGAAATTCTGTTCACACACGGTGCTTGGGCAAGAAGAAAATGGGACCTGTATATGTTTCCATGTTCAAGCCTTTGGGGGTTGCCATTGAAGTGTTCTTTACTGTCGCCTTCCTTGTCGACACCCTTTATCTTGGCAGGTATATATCATCCTTACTTTGTCTCATTTTACATCTTAAATTTAAATAATAATATTGATCCGAATATTAAGATAATAAATCTTACATAGAATAAATATAAAATATTAAATGAGCTTATATATAATTAGGCTCTCTAACTTTCATAGTAAGGATTAATACTCCTATGACTATATAAGTTCATAACATTTCTAACATAGTATCAGTATGGGAAAATAATTTGTACTCCCATTAATTCGCATAGGAATTTCAATTTCCCTTTCAATTTCACTCGTAGTGAGTTTCTTTCAATTATTTCTTCGCTGGTGTTGGGTTTTCAATTTCGCCCCATGATAAGCTTTTAAATTCGTCTCTTCGTCCTTATTGGGTTTTCAATTCAAATAAATCAATCTAATTATTATCTAAATTTACAAGTGACAATTGGGATTAATATAAAAATCATTTTGACCTAGTTGTCACTTGATAAATAGTGTTAAGATAATAAATTTCACATGAATTAAATACAAAATGTTGAATGAGTTTATATATAATTGGACTTTCTAATTTTAATAGTTAGCTTTTCATATTAGTACTCTTATAACTATATAAATTTTCAACATTTCTAATACAGGATATTAAAATTATGCAACGCTTGTAGCGAATTATGGGGAAGGAAAGGAAATTGAGGGGAAATCATTTGTTTTTAATCTTATTTAGTTTATTTTGAAAGGTGAAGTTAAAAAAAGAGCAATATTCTCTATAAGAGGAAAAAAAAATCAATTATTATTTATCATTCTTTTCATTGGAGTTGAAATTAGCTGCAAGCTAATTTGGACTGCACAAAATTTCAACTCAACGAGAAGGAAATTAATTTAGTGAAACTGAAAATTAAGAGCTAAAAAATTAATGTTGAATTTTAAGTACTGAATAATATAATTAATATAATTTTTAAATTATAAAAATATTTAAAAATATAATCACATAATATATTAATCATAAATTTTAAGTTGAAATTTTTAATTTTAAGTTAAGAAAATTATTTTTAAGATAAATATTATCAAATAATATAAAACAATTAAGTGAATTGTATTATCATACACCATTGACATAGTGAAACCTTTTAAGTATTTATTGATTTATAATCAAATATCAGACTAATAGAAAATAAAAATATTAATTCAAAAAATACCGAAATTTGGAATAACTTTCAAATTTAAAGAGATATTTTTATTAAAAAATAGATTATCTTAATCCCTAAGACTTGCATAAAATATATAGAAAATTATCTCCAAAAATTCTAGAATCCTATTGTGATAACTTTTTTAGAAAATAAAATAAATCATTAGATTTACATAAATAAGAAAAAAAATTACAAAAACAATTCCTTAAATAGTGCTTAAAAACAAGTTTCCTATCAAAAGTAAATAAAGAAACAAAAATTATAAAAAATGAACACAAACTTTGAAACTACCAATACAGAGGCTTAAATAAAATAATTTGGCAAAAATATGATGTTTGTCACCACTAGGAGGACTGAGTCCAAGTCAAGCCCATAAGTAAATACTGTTAGTAGGCTATTTCTTTACCTTTGACTATTTTGTATTGTCAAATCGATTCATAAATTTTATGGCTTGTAGGTCTGCATTATTCTCTCATAGGTAAAGAAAATTCGATCTCAAACTAGCCATGACATCATCAGAAGAAGAATCTCCAAAAAAAAAAATAATGAGATGTTTGGCATTGAACATATTTGCAATACAAATGTGGCTGAACAACTTCAGACGATAAGCATTAAAATTAATTTTCTCAATAATTTTTCCAGAGTCAATCTTCTTTATTGATAATTTATTATACTCACCAGCTGGAAGACGATTTTTTGTAAGGATTGCCTAGACAAAGTCACCAACTTCAAACTTGACATGGCGATGATTCTTGTTAGCATATTATTTATACTTGGAATTAGATTGTTATAGATGATAATGAACTGCCTTATGAACGTCATGCAAGTTAGACAGAAAATCGATTGCCTTACCAAGAATTTTAGTAGCATTAGGTAAAGTTAATAATCTCAAAGATCCTTTAGGAACAACATAATAAGCCACGTGGAAGGGGTTGAAATATGTGCTTTTGTTAATGACATGATTGTGAGTAAATTCAACTTGAAATAACTTTTAGTCCCAGCTCTTCACATGCTCTCTTACTAAACACCGTAGTAAATTTCCAAACAACGATTAACAACTTCGATCTAATTATCTATTGATAACAAGAACTGTTAAAGTTCAACTATGTATTAACCATCTTTCATAAGTTACATTAGAAATGACTTAGAAAGTGAGTATCTTTATTAGAAACGATAGAAACAGGTAACCCGTGAAGACGATAGACTTCACAAAAATACAATTGAACAATTTCAACAGCTTTTGGGGTCTTCTTGTAAGAATAAAATTAATCATTTTAGAGAAACAATCAACAACCACAAAGATGAAATCATTACCTCATTGTGTTCACAGTAACCCTAATACAAAATCCATGCTAACATCCATCCAAGGCTGAGAAAGGACTGGTAAAGGAATGTATAACCTTGCATTAGTAGTTTACTTTTGAAAATATTACATAATCGATACCTTTGCACATACTACTCCACCTCTTTATGGATGTTGGTTAAAAATAAGAATCTTGAATTAATTTCAAAGTCCAATCTTTGTCTATATGACCATCTCCATGAAACTCTTGTATAATTTGCAAGCGCAAACTACAATATGGAATGTACAACTGATTGCCTCTAAAAAGAAGCCATTATGCAATAAAAAGTTTGTTTTTTCTTTGTGCTGCACCTTTTCTATAATAAGAGAAAAACTATGGTTCGCTCGTAAATAAATTACGAAAAGAATCAAATTCATGTACCTTAATTGTCATTCTAGTCAATAAGCTCCTTCTACGACTTAGAGTATCAGAAACCTAGTTAATTACTCCAGCCTTATATTTTATCACAAAGGTAAACGCTACAAATATGCAACTCAGGGTGCATGATGTGATGACACCTTAAACGATGACTAAAAACAAGTTTCCTATAAAAAATAAATAAGAAAAGAAAAATTACTAAAAATAAATTTAAATCCTAAAACTAGCAAAATGAAGGTCTAAATAAAGTAATTTTGTCAAAATATGATGTTTGTCACCACAAAAAGACTTTGAATCTAAATCATTGCGACGTTTCTTATTAGACTAAACCTAATTTAAGTCTATAACTAAATATTGGCAATGTCTCATTTTTTTGTTTTGATCTTTTTATATGGTCAAGTCAGTCAATAAACTTCATAATTTGTAACCACTGAAATTTTTTCAAATTATTCATTTTTTCATTTTTTTTATATATAAATTCATTTTATCTTTTAATATTATATAAAGTGAATGCATAGAATTAATAATATATTAGAATTTAGAAACTTTTGGATTCATATTATTATGGTAAATGCATCAACCAATTCTTTAAAATTGATATATGCATCAAACAATTCTTTAAAATTAATAAAAAAATATTTTAGTGCCATTGATGTCATCGGCCCTTGCAATACTAGCAGCATGCATAGATTGTAAAAATATTAAGGTCAAGATAAATCATTATTCATAAAAGAAACCCAAACGAATATAATGAAACTCAAATGAAGAAGTAAATGTCTTTTCATTGAAAAAAAATTAGACATAATAGTAATAATTTTTTAAAAAGCCAATCTGATTGGTTGAACGCATATAAAAGAGGTATATTTCAAATAATTAAAATTTTTTCAATAAAAAATAAGTATAAATAAGAGAATTTGATATCAAGTCGTTTAATAAATTCGATTGTTGAAAATCAGATAAATAAACTATTTGTTAAATATTATATAAAATTAAATATAAATAATTTTCATTTCATGAGTTCTATTGTTGAAAATCAGATAGATAAATTATTTGTTAAATATTATATAAAATTAAATATACATAATTTTAATATCTTAGGTTGGACTCTCATTAATTGGGTTATTATTATTGTAAGTTTGATTAAATTTTTTTTGTTTTTCAGAAATACATTTTTTTAATTCCTTTCAAAAAGGTCATATAAATATAAATCTATTACCATCTAGAATCTTACGTTAAATAAATTGGAAGATAAGTTGTGGGTCAAAATCTTCTGCTATATAAAAATGACTTATTTATAGAAAGCACTATAAGATTAGCTTTTGTGGGATCCCTCCCTGAAATTAGGGTTGGTCTTTACTAGAGCCCATTCTTGATTCTTGCTTGATGGCTATTGTATAAGCATTGAATTTTTTTATTTTTTTTAGAAAAATGAAGGTGGTGAAATTATTGTTTTATTGCAGTGTGATTGGATCTATTATGATTGCAATTGGATTTTGTATTTTCTTGTGGGGGCAACCAAAGAAAAAGAAAAAGAAGAATAAGGATTTGATGAATGATGAAGCATCTAGCTCTGAATCATCTATCGAATGCCCCCTTCTTTCGTAAAGGAATGCTAATGGAGGAGTTTAATCAATTAAGCTTGTACGTAAGATTAATATAAAGAATGATTTTTCATTAATGATGACAGTTATGACGACTTAAATATTTATGAAATTTCATCAGAAATTTACTTATTTCTAATGTTTCTTAATTTCTAATTTGTCAATAAGACTTTAATCCAATAATAATATAAAAATTAAAGTGTTAAAAACACAGGTTCAGCCCATGTACAGGTTTTACAGCTTTAGGCTCAGCCCAACCCAAATCCATGATGAGCCCAAAGTTTCGTGAGATTATAAAGACTTGGAATTTTATGTCACAACTTGTGATGAAAATAAAATATAATAAAATTTTTATAAATTAATATCATTAACACTTATAAATTTTATTAATTAAAAATGATATTAATTAATTATATTTTAATTTAATTTATTAATTTAAATCAAACTGTAAAAAAATTATTAAATAATAAATATTATTAATTTATAATTTATAGAGGTTTTACTATACATTTATACATAAAATATTAGAGTTTACATTTAATATATATACCTTACAATTGAGGTCAAGGGGTTAATATGAATCTACGCTGCAAGCCTGCGAGTATGTGACTGCATGTAGTTAGAGAGTCCTAATATAGGTCAAAAAAAAAAAAAAAAAAGGAAAACTTGTGGGTTTTTTGTTATGAATTTTTCCTATTATTATTAAATTAATTGAAGTATTAAAATTTAAATGCAATGAAACAAAATTGATGGGCTGAAAATTCAATTTAAATTAAAATTTAACACATAATTTTTAAAAATTATCCAAAATTAATTTAAAACCTACACCATAATTTAACACATAATTTAAAATCAACACCAATGACTGCCACCATTATTGGCAGTGACTATATGGGCAAAAGCCATTCATGCTTGCCTTGGATTTATTTAATTTAATTTCAAAAAATGAGGAAATCATTTTGATCATTTCTCTTGTTTCTTTGTATCTTGGAGTTCATTGGCTATACCATAAAACAATATTTTCTCATCTTGTTCTTCATTGGCTAAACCATATAAAAGTTATCCTCTCTCTCTCTCTCTCTGTTCCATTGTTAATTCAGAGCAAAAAGAAAAGAAAAGAAATTAATGGGTTGTTTAAATTGTTATAAAGATGTATTGCCATTCACTGGTTGCTACAGAATGTTCCACTGTTAGCTTAAACACTGTTCAAAACAGTTTCTTTAGAAGGGTTCAGCTTTTATATATACATGTTCTACTCTTATCTTATGCCCTTAACTTATTAACTTATTCTTCTTCCCATTACTTTTATCTTTTACAGGTAATTAAATTAACTCTTTAATCAAATTCAATTATTATCTGGTAGTTTTCTACAATGGTGCAACGATTTTATCAATTCATCAACCACAAATCTCAAATAATTTGTTTGTGGAATCATCACATCTATCAAATTGAGTAGCTGGTGGCTGTTTATTAGCTACACAGAGCCTTACTTTTTCACTCTGGTTCACTGTCCTGGTATGCTTCATTACCTATAATTCTTTTCTTTTTAGTGGTATCATATGTCAATTTTCATGTCGGAATTAGGAAATTCATAAATGAAAAAAAATCATCATTAAAATTTTATCTTCAAATATCAAATTCTGATTAATAAAGAAAGGAGCAACCTCTCTTCTACTCTAAGAATTCTTTAATTTACTGCTAATTTGCATTTGATTAATTAATGAATTATTGAATTAAAAAATTAATTTCTAGCTTTTGACAGAATAAAATCATGATGTGATTCTATAAACTCATGTCAAAGAGTTGTGATTTCTAAAAAATGAATTATATATTTTTTTTATTGTTGTTTAATTTTTTAATAGATGAGAGAGAAATATAAATTAAATTAAATTAAACACTTATGTATGTTAAAACTTTTCAGATATTTTTCTTATCAACGAAACCTTAGTCTTAAATATTATTAATATTATACCTTTAGTATAAGCTTTTGAGTGAGATTATTAAAAAATAAATAAAAAGTTCTAATGGCCTTATAAGATTTCCACTTCATTAGATACATTACTTATTATTAAAGTCCTTGGCCCGCAAACTTATAAATAGGCAAGACGTTAGGATTTATTTATATAAAATTAATTAGTTTGTATTGAATTTAATACCCATTTAATTATAAATTTTTTATTATTTGATATGAGAGATTTTTCTCAATATACCCTCTCAAATACAACCAGACTTTAACCTATAGTCTAAAATTAATAAGTCGGTTGACACTTACTTACAAATGAACCAGTAGACATCTTTTCTTCAATTTCAGTCCAGATCGACATTAACATCAGTTCAATAACGGGACTCAAACATAAGTCATAAAATCTAATTCATTTGCACATGAAACTCTGATATTATATTAAAGTTTATGAACTCATATATAAGTGAGTTTATAAATTTACAAGTGTTAGAATATCTATATACAAAATCAATTGGTTTGTACTGAATTCAGCACCTACTTATTTATAAGCCGTTAGAGTTATTTTTTTAAATTTATATATTTTTATCGGTGCAATTATTTTAAGTTTTTTCTTGTTGAAAAATCAAACTAAATGGAATAAATTAAAATTTATAAAAAAATTAAATCGAATTAACTGAATTAAATTTATTAGATTTGAATTGACTCGATTTTCAGGTAGTCCTTTTTTTTTCACCCCAATAAATTATTGATAGCTAATTAAAGATTCCATTTTTTCTAACATTGTACTACCTAAAAGAAGTTATTTAAAAGTGATAATTATTAAAAATTATTAAAAAATAATAATTATTATTATAATTAAAAAAAATTATTGTTATGAGCATAGGACGAGTTAGCTGAGTTGGAACCTTGAAAAACAAAAACCATTTTCAATTGTTTTATTTGTCTTAATTTTTAGTTAGTGAGTGAGAGTGAAATTAATCATATATAATCAATTAATCATGATTAGATTTAGTGGTGTTCCAACATGATGAGTTGTACAAATCAACTCTTTATGAATTTATATTATCGATAGTACTATGTGGGAAGAAACCAAAGGGAAGAGACTAGCATTGACGAACATTTGACCAAACACCATAAATTAGCAAAATCTGAAGCAAGTTTGCTGAAGGCATAGCAAGTTTGCATTTGATACAATAAAGTTAATTTCTGCAGGGAATCGAGGAGATTATAGATGGATTCAAGATACTATTACAAGGATGTCTTGCCACTTATAGCCATGCTTGCAACAATGGTTGCTGGTGTTGGACTAAACACTCTGTTCAAAGCTGCTTCTTTGAAAGGGATGAGCCATTTTATATTCATCTTCTACTCAAATTTAATCAACACTCTTCTCCTTCTCCCTGTTCCCTTCTTCCTTTGCCGGTATATATACATATCTTCTAATTACTATCATTTTGTACACATTTTATTTGCCTCTCTCTTCATAAAATCACATACTCTGTTTCTCAATTTGCTTTGTTTACTCTGTTTCTCAATTTTGCAGTAGAACAAGGATTTCCTTATTCAAATTCCCTCTTCTGTCAAGAATCGGCGCACTTGGGATTATTGGGTATATATAGTCATGTTGTTTTTTCATTGAAAATGATTAATTAAGAAGAATTTGAATACCCAATAATTTATTTTTTCATTTTTTTTTCTGAGGTCAGGCTTTTTGCTCAACTTATTGGATATAAAGGAATAAAGTATAGTTCTCCAACTATGGCTTCTGCGATGAGCAATCTCACTCCTGCTTGGACTTTCTTATTTGCAATTCTATTCAGGTTTCTTAGTTTTCTTCCTCTTTTTTCTGTGATCACCCATTAGTAATTTTTCTATCTAATAATTGCCTTCCTCTGTTTTAAAAAGAATGGAAAAGCTGGAATTTAAGAGTTCAAGCACACGGAGTAAAATCATAGGCACCTTAGTATCAATATTAGGTGCTTTCATGGTTGTTTTCTACGAAGGCCCAACAATTATATCAACCTCATCTACAAAACCATCATCAATTTCTCTTCATCAGATATCAGAATCAAATTGGGTCATTGGTGGTCTTTTTCTTGCTCTGCAGCATATTCTTTATGCATTCTTGTTTATTATTCAGGTAAAATCTTTCAATATTTCCAAGAACCCATTGTTGCATTTTACCTGAATTGTTTTTGCATTTTACAGACTCAGATGATGCAAATTTGTCCATCAGCACTGCTCTTAACATTCTTCAGCTATTTGTGGACGACTATATTATCAGCACCAGTTTGTCTTATAGCAGAACCAGATGTTATTGCTTGGAGAATAAAGCCTGATATAGCATTGATTGCACTCATTTATTCGGTAAGAATAATTTAGAAATCTATATATTTCATGTTTGGCATAAATGAAATTTATTTATAATTTTATCTCATTAATTTTATGGAGTTATTTACCCAAAAAAAAAACTTAATTTTATGAAATTAGTTTGCTTGAACAAAATCCAATGATATCTAATGGATTTTGTAAATAAACTCTAAATTAGAAATGGTATACATTTGATTTGACAAAAATTAATTGAATTTTTCAAATAAGTTCTATATATAATGGTTGGAATATCAAATATGAACTTATAAATGAGCATGACAGTAGAGTTTCAAATTCAAACTCTCATAAATTAAATTAACCCAAAAAAATATAAAAATTTTATTTTCAAATGAATTTTATTAATGAAATTCATTTGCAAATAGACTTGATTCATTCAAACACTATGTAAAGGACTAATTTGTGTCCTTACAAGTAATTTAGAAGCATCAAATCAGAGAGATTCACTGTATTTTTTCAGGGAATTCTTGGGGGAGCCTTGCTAGGAATTATGCATTTGTGGTGCCTGCGCCTGAAGGGTCCTGTCTATGTAGCAGCATTTATGCCATTAACAATTGCCACAGCAGCCGTTATGTCTACTATATTCCTAGGAGATGCTCTTCATCTTGGGAGGTATTGAACTCTTCTGTATTTGAAATGAAGGTGGATTTAGATTTATTTTTCAAGCAAAAAATCATAAAAAAATCAATTCGTTATAATATATATATATATATATATATATTCATTTCAAATGACTATTTATTAAATAAAAGAAAAAAGAAAAAAATCAGATGTTCGTCTAATATTTTGTTGAGATTTATCAAAACATTTTGGTTGTTTTTGCAGTGTGATTGGAGGTGTAATTATATCAATGGGAGTGTATGGTGTGATATGGGGAAAGGCAAAAGAAGAAGAAGTGAGAGAGAAATGTAGCTCTAGCAGCTTGGAATCCAACTCTGATGGTATGACCCCTTTGTTGCCAGGCTATAAAATTGAAGATGACAACACCAGAAGTGGAAGGACTTGAAGTTGTTCAACTCTTAGTATTCTCATAATTAAATAAAACTTATAAAATGGAATTATAAGTAAACTTGTTTTCGAAAACTCAAATTTTATAAAAATTGAATTAGATTGAATCATATATTTTTTATTAATTTTTGCCAATTTTTTATTTTACTTTATAAATTTAGCTTAATTAAATGTTCGAATTCGAAATTTCATTTTTTTAAAAATAATTTTAATATTATTAAATTAAAAAATTTATTATTATTATTATTATTATAATAAAGAAAGAAAATACGAACAAATTACATTAAACACATCTTATATTATAAAATTTCGCAAATATTATGAAGAGAAATACTCGAAAAAGTTTATTATTAATCTTTTTACATTTCAATTTTCCTAAAAAGAAAAAGGATTAAAAGGCTAACTGTAAGAAGTTTCACATTGAGTTTGTAACGAAGTACAAATTTGTCAAGATTGGACTGACGTAATCATTTCTAGTTATCGAGATGCGGGCTAGAAACTGTGTAGTGGTGGGCCGTGTAGATTTTAACTTGGATTGGCTCAATTTTTTAACTAAGAAAAATTATATAAATATATAATTTTTTTAATTTTTACAGTTTTTTTTTTTTTTTTTTTATATATATATATGTTATGAATATTTAATATATGTTTGATATAATTTAATTTAATTCTTTATTTAAAAAATTAAATTAATAATTTTTTATTTTTTATTTCCCTAAACATTTATCTTTTAAATAAGTTAGCCATTAATTTCGTACTTAAGTTAAACCAATGAAAAATAAATTACTATTTTTTTTTTTAATTTTCATCTAATTAATGAAATAATTCATCCATTTTTAAAAATTAATTAAATGATCTCTTAATTTTAATTTTATAAGTGTTATTAATCATTTCATCATATTTTTTTTAATAATTTATTAAAATTTTAAAATAATAAAAAATAATAATTTTTAATACCTAAAATATCCTCTCTTCACTTGACATTTCATTGTAATTTGGTTTTAGATTTATTTTTTCAGATATTTATCGTTGGAATTTTATATTAATTAAAAAGTTTACTATTCTAGAAGTAATTAAAAATTTTCAATTTTGTTTAGCTAATCAAATTAAGATTTTATTGGTCCATTATAGATAATTTTTCTTAATTTGATTTTTTTTTTCTTTTGAATATTTAAAGTATTATTTATTGTTTGTAGAAATATAAATTTTAGATTAAAATAAAATCATTTTAATTTTTTTTAATTATTTACTAAAGAAATATTTAAATTAACTCAATATTCCATTAACCACATAATCTTGAATATATATATTTATTACTAATAAATCATACAATACTTATATAATGAGTTTAATGCAATAAATATATTACAAATCTTAATTACTAATTGATTTATTTCCATTAATCCTTTTATTTTATGACAGACTTTCTTTGTGGTTTAGTTTGTGTTTATAAGCATAAAATTTAATTGATAGAAAAATAATCAATATGTATTAATGTTTTTAAAATTGAATGGGACAAAAAATTAAAAGTTGGACTTAAATAAAAAAAATCAATATACATATATATGTATATATAATTTGATATTTATTTTATATATGATGAAAATAAATATAATTTAACATTTATTATTCTTGATCAAAATTAAAAAAAAAAATTGAGCCACTTGAATAAGAAAAATCGATATAATTCAACCGATTCATTGATTAATCAGTCGGTTTATCGATTTTTGAGAGATGAATTTTTAGAGACTGATCGGATTAATTTTTGATTTAATTTCTGATTTTTCTTATTCGATTGGTCGATCCGATCTAATTTTGATAACCATAATATATATAAATATTCAAGTAAAAAAAGAAAATTAAAACATTTTCTATAATAAGTATTATATTTATCATTTTATTAAAATTTTGAGATTTTTATGTAATTTTTATATTGTAAATTGATAGAAAAATAAGTAAATTTAGGAATAATTAATAAGTACATTATTAATTAAAAGATTTTTTTTTTTCTCCCTATACCACTTTTCTCTTTTTCAAGAATGAAAAAGCTACTTAGAAAATGATAACAAAAAGACAATTTAGATGTCCTAAATGATAAAGATGACAATGACAAAGCCAAGTTCCAAAATACTCCATTTAGAGAATTTCAATTATTCAAAACAGTACAAATGACATTTACGAACCAACAGAAATAGGTGTAAAATTATGTATAAATATTCACATTATACACAATTTTATTTATAAATTTAAAATAAACAGTTAAAAAATATCATAGTTTCTCTTTGAATGAATATTATAACATTAATCATAATTTAAACATCAATAATAATTAATTATAAATAAATAAATATATCTGATAAAAAAATATTTACTTTTATTATTTTCACTCTTTCGTCAAATAATTAATTTATTTTTGAGTGAATTATAAGAATATAAGTAATAATAAATATTAATTTATCTATTTTTTATACTCATAAGAATCTCAAATTCCATATTGAATTACTATCTATTATTTATGTTATTCTCATATACTTCTTCTAATTAGCATAAATTTTATCTTTCTCAAAAAATATTTGATATTCACTGTCAATGGCAAAGTCATGCTTTGACAGGGATTTTGAAAAAAAAAATATATATGAGATAATAATATGAGATATACAGTATCATAACTCTTTGAAATTTTTTGGATACTTTCAAGTATTTCGTTGTCTGGCCCTTCCGATTGAAAATCATGGTTGCTTCCTTGCTCACTGTCCCCAAAGCCTTCAAATTGGTTGGTGAGCAACTGGTCAATAAAATAAATTATTTGCCCCTTTAAACCATTGTCTCGGCGATAGATTCAAAGAAATAAAAGAAATTCTACATGAACATAAGAAAAAAAATATATACATTTAAAAAGTTATGCTTTGATAATATATATAAATTATTTACTAAAAAAAATATATAAATTAATCTCATATTTCAAACATATTCACTTCTCACTAATAAATATATAATGAATTTAATATAATAAATATGTTACAAATTTTAATTATAAATTAATTTCTCTTCCTTAATTCGCTTTTATGATAATTTTTTTATAGTTTAATTTTGTATTTGTAAGTTCAAAATTTAATGATATGAAAATCGCTAATTTATATATTTTATAATTTATTTCGATACGTTTATTATATAATCAAGTGAATGATAATAATTAATTAGCTATTTAATTATTATTTATATTTAAGGATTATTATTAGTTAAATTAAAATTAGAAAAATAAAAAAATTATTATGTTATATTATTTATAAAAAATAAAAAAATTAATTATATAATATATAAAAAAATATATAAAATAAAATTCGAGATACTAAATAAAATAAAATAAAATTATATTTACAGTAACAGGACATGTGATCAGCACACGAATTACCAGTTACCATTTACAACTTTCCTTTAGTTTTTTAATATAAAGAAGGACAAACCAGACACTTCCAATATTGCCAAGTCATCTCCACCACCAGCAGTGCCACAATTTCTTTTACATAGGGATCTCAGAAACCAATTCTTGAGTTTGTGAACTAAGTTCTTGAGAAAGAGATCAGAAAGAAAGAAAAATGGCAGGTGGAAGATACTTTTATAAAGATGTATTACCATTTACAACCTTAGTGACAATGGAGTGTGTAAATGTTGGCTTGAACACACTTTACAAAGCAGCCACTTTAAAGGGCATGAATTATCATATCTTTATTGTTTATGCTTATGCCATTGCTGCTCTTGTTCTTCTTCCTTCTCCTTTCATCTCCCATAGGTAAAAACCTCTGTTTCTCTCTGTTTTTCTGTCTCTCTTTCTCTGTTTTATAATCATAATTGCCAAATGGTTTTCAAAGAAACTAATAATTTTTTTTTTTTATGCAGATCAAGAGTTCTTCCACCATTAAGTTCCTCAATTCTGTTTAAAATTGGTCTTCTTGGGCTTATTGGGTAAATTTTGATCAATTTATGCTATGGGTTTTCAATTTCAAAAGCTAAATATGTTTAATTTCAATAAACTGACTGTTTTGCAGGAGTTCATCTCAGATTTTGGGGTATACAGGAATCAATTATAGTTCTCCAACTCTTTCTTCAGCCATCAGCAACCTCACACCAGCTTTCACTTTCATTCTTGCAGTCATTTTCAGGTACTTCATCCTTTCTTTTTCATAATTACACGAATACCCTCATGTGCTAATTAAAGATTCAATGGCTTAAATTCTTGGTTTTCTTAATTTCCTTCCAACTTTGCAATTTGTTTCTTGATTAAGTTGATCATCGTTTATTTTAGGTGTAATTACTATTTTTCCTCAGTACACTAAATTAATAATTAGTTTTTAAAAATACATACAAATATAATATTTTTTTTAATTTAATTTTATTATTAATTAATTAATTTTAAAATGATCAATAAAAATAATAAAAAAATAAAAATATTATTATCCATTATTTTTAATTAATTATATTCTAATTTTACTTTAAAAATTTTATTTAAAATTAAAAAATTTATTTACAAATATAAAAATAAAAAAAATATTTTAAAAAAATATTTATTATTTATTATTTTAAAAAAATAATTTAAAAAAAATTAAATAATTTCTTTTTAAATTTTTTAATACAAATAAAAAATTTATTTTCATATTTTTAATAAATTTAAAAATAAAAAATAAAAATATTTTTTTAAAAATTAAAAAATATTTTTATTTTTTATTTTTAAATTTATTAAAAATTTGAAAATATATTTTTTAACTATAAAAATATTTTTTAAAATAAAAATATAATATAATTAATTAATTAAAAATAAAAAATAAAGGTATTTTTATATTTTTATTAATTATTTTATAATTAATTAATAAAAAAATTAAATAAAAAAATCTAATAATATAATATAATTTTTTATTAAAAAAATAAAAATATATGTTAAAAAAATAAAAATAAAATTTAATATATTAAATTATTTTATACGAGAGAAATATTAATTAATCATTTACTTTACTGCAAGTATCCCCTTCTATTAGCTGAGCTAGGGGTGAGCTTTCCAACACGGCTACACTTTTTTGGGCTTTTGCTTTGTTTCTTGGGCTCGGCGCAATTAGTGGAAATGGTTCTGTATGGTTTTGTGCTTTGTCACATTCATAACTTTTTTCAAAAAAAAAAAAAAAAATGTTGTACATGACTTCATTCCTACCTTTATAACCTAAATTTTAACTTTTGCAAGCAGATCAGGAATAAAATTGTATTATAAAAAAAAAATTATATTACTAAAAATGGATATTGAGCTTTGAATTAAGAATATTAAAAATAATTTCAGAATTATGAGATTGCAATTTTTAAATTAAAAAAATAAATGCAATAAGTATTCGGGTAAATTTAATTTTTAATTGGAAGCTTAAATTTAAAATTTTATAATTTTAATATTACTGAATTAAACACTTATATAATCAGAGGTTGTTGATAATAAGATTTAAACTTTAATATTTTCTCTTAAATCTACCCATTACAACACAAACGTCTTGAAAAAAAAAAAAGAACAGTCAATGTTAATGATTGAATGTGAATTATAGAGAGCAAAAGGCTTATAAAATTAAATTTAACACATAATTGCATGCCTTTTCTTTTTTCGATTCCCTTTTAACCAATGTTTTTAAAATCGAACAAGTTAAACAACTCATAAAGACAAAGGGTAAAAGAATTAGAGATTCGATCGAAATTAAATCGATTAAATAAAAAAAAAAACGATATACATATGTATATATATATATATATATAATTTGACATTTATTATATATATATGATAAAAATAAATATAATTTAACATTTATTACATTTATTATTTTTTATTAAAAATAAAAAAAATTAAAAAATTAGCTCGAACAGAAAAACTGATTCGGTTCGATCAGTTTACTGGTTTGGTTCACCGATTTTTTAATCGATTTTTAAGGAACAGGTTTTTGGGGCCTCCAGTTTATCGGTTTTTTAACTGATTTTTAGAAGACAGGTTTTGAGCGCTAGTCAGATCGATCCTTAATTCAATTTTTAATTTTTTTAGTTTAACCAGTTGAATCGATCCGATTTTGATTACCCTGCTTTTAACTGTGTATGTCTTATTCGGCTGCTTTATATGGTTATGATTACATCTTATTGGGCCTAATATGATTCCAAAAGTAGCATAATGATGATGATTCCAATTAGATCAACTCGATTGGCCCTTATCCTTCATAAAAAAGAACAAATTATGATGGCAAATTGGGACCCATTAACGCCTCAAGTCCCTTTCTCTTCATTTGACAAGGCCCGTCGCTAACTTCTAATATGCTATCTTGGGTTTTTGTACACTGGCTTGTAAAGGATGGAGAGAGTTGCTCTAAGAAGAAGAAGTAGCCAAGCCAAGGTGATTGGCACTATTGTATCAATAACAGGTGCATTTGTGGTGACTCTGTACAAAGGCCCACCAATTGTTATTGTTTCATCTCCATCTGTTTCACTTTATCAACCTCTTCATTATTCTTCTTCTTCTTCATCAAATCCAAATTGGATTCTTGGTGGCATTTTTCTCACAGCTGAATATATACTAGTTCCATTGTGGTATATTGTTCAGGTATAGTCATTCAAAACTATTCAAATTAATTTTTAAATGAATTTAATGTGTTCTAATCATTAAAAAATTTAGAAGAACAATTCAAAGCTCGATGTTAATAATTCAGTAACACTTGATTTGTAATGGTTTACAGACACAAATAATGAAGGAGTACCCAGCAGAGCTCACAGTAGTCTTTTTTTATAACTTATCTGTGAGCATCATAGCAGCAATTGTAGCTTTGATTACAGAAGGAGCTTCAAGTGCTTGGATAGTGCGGCCGAGTATAGCTTTAGCGTCCATTGTTTGCTCGGTGAGAGACAGTCAATATATACTCTATAAAACAGGAAATTTTTGTTTTAGATTTCTGGTCTAATTCATGGAGTTTCATTTTTGTTAGGGACTGTTTGGATCATGCTTGAACAATACTGTTCACACATGGGCTCTGCATTTGAAAGGACCTGTCTTTGTAGCAATGTTTAAGCCTTTGTCAATTGCTATTGCAGTTGCCATGGGTGCCATGTTCCTTGGTGATTCTCTTTATCTTGGAAGGTATGTAACTGCGAATATATAAAATTTCCCATTATTTGAGACTGAGGATTTGCACTCCTAACCTCTTACTCTATAAAGCAAGCACTCGACCATGGAGTTACTAGTCTAATACCTCCCATCTAAACTATTCAAAGTATTCTGCTTTAACTATTAAAATTGTGATAATGGATGGAACCTTCAACCTGTATAGAATCCAATTTAACGAGACATGACAAAGCAAGACAATACCAGAGAAAGAAATGATTTAATTATTTTGAAATTTTTATAACTAGAACATGCCAATCTTCAAAATATATTTTAATGATCTTTAATAAACTTTTTCAGTATAATGCTTTTTCTCAACAACTCGTCAATGATACTAAACAGACCTTAATCTAGTCTGCCACTAATAAGTAGCTTAAACAATTTTGCTGCACTTGTGCCCAAATTTTCATTAGTCTATCTGTTCTATTTTAGTGGAAAATTTTGTTGTTGATATATATATATATATTTATCCTATACTGTGTTTGCCAGTCTCGTTGGAGCAACTATAATATCATTTGGGTTTTACACTGTAATGTGGGGCAAAGCCAAAGAAGAGTTGAGTGAAGATTGTGCTGCTAGCAGCCTGGAATCTCCATCCACGAAGAAAGTCCCTCTATTGCAAGGCGACAAAGATGAACCAGTATAGGGCGAAAACAGCAAAGATAATCAATCCGCAACAACCAGTATATGCATTTCTGGAAAAACTGGAAAAAAAAAGACATATTCATAGTCTAAATATCAAATGTAGCAGTTGTTAATCGTTGGAGTCTAGGATTGACAAAGTTCCCGACTCGGTAGAAACCTGGAAACAGGGAATCCCGTTTTAACTGGGGAATTGGGTGAGGCGGAGAAAAACTCTGAAATTTTTTAGTGGGTATGAGACGGTGACAAAAATTTGTATGTCCGACCCTAAATTATCATCTCCCAAAATTCGCTTCGCCCCATTATATATATATATATATATATAAAATAAATTTAGACAATAATTTTTTTTTAAGGTATGTTAGAAATAATAAAAAAATAATTATTAATGACTGATTATTAACTTTAAAAAATTTTTGTATATTATTTAATTAAATATCTTAATAAATTAATAAAGATATTTAAAAATGAATAAAAATATAAAATGCTTAGTTTTATCTATTAGTTTAAAAAATGATTTTTTTTTTAAATTATTTATTTTTTTAATGTTTAATACAGCTCAAAATAAGATAAAAAAAATAAAATAAGAATTTTTATATAGGAAAATCATGCCTTGTGGAGCCCCATGGACACCTAATATCCATGGAAATAGAGACAAGGTATCAAAATCTTAACTCACTTGGAGTGAGGATGTGGTGAGGTTTTCACAAATGGAAATAAAAATAGTAAAATCAGCCACAAATTCACCCATGGCCAACTCAGAATCTACCAAAATCGCCAACTTGTTACAAGTCTCAAACTGGAAAATGCTTTAAAAATGCTCAGGCCCGAGTAAGTTACTAGTAGAAAATAGGTAGCTACTGTATATATCAAATATCTAAGTATCTATATATCTGTATTCTAAATGCAGTTCATGATGAGCTAGATTTCTCATGTTTGCAAGGTGAACAGCGCAAGTTGTATAAAGTCTTGGTATCTTACAAATTTCTAACAAAGTGCAACTTTTAAATCAGAAAATATAGTGAGGGCAGCGGTCATACGTTCTTGCATAAAAAATACCTTCAATAGATTGTGGAACTTCATGAAAAATTACAAACAGCACAAACTATAAAATTCTGCAACTGATATCTTACAAGTAAATATAATAAGAACAAAACCAAAAACAAAACTCAATGATGGAGTATTCAATATCTATGTAGTTTTCTGTGGTCAAATGGGGTGGTAAAATTACACGACCTTAAATCTGACGCAATTCTACTAGCAGGAGAATTAGGAAACCAAAAATCTCCAACGCCTAGGAAGACCAACTATCCAATGTTCCATGCTTTCTTCCACTTGATATGAACTAATTATGTTTATAGAAATACAAATAACACGAACACCTCAATCACCATTGCGATGCGTCTAAATGCAACAAAGTAGTGCAACCTCTAGATGGCACGTGAAAGCAGGAAATCACTTAAATCTTTCATACTCTTAAGCACTTAGTCTTCATACTCTCAAGCAAAAGTAACAGCTGTATTATCCTGAATTCAAAAGGAAACATGCAAAAGTTGAAGATCAGGCAGCTACAGCAAGGTTCTGTACCTTTCACTATTATATCTTTTCTTCAAGTCTTAAGATCATCAGACATGGCTGAAGGTATACAATGTGTAGCGAGGATGTCTAAAGTTGCTGCCTTGGCTTTTTCAGTCTGTAGGACTACTATCTGCAGACACAAATTCTCAACTCAAATATCTTGATAAACTAGAGAGAGAGGGGAGACTGGAGAGGTTGGGAGAGCAGACAGAGAGAAATTGAACCTGCTGGTATTCTAGGTCAAACTTCAAAAATTCATCATCACAGCTCTCCACCATGTCAGCCAAGTTCTTCAGATTCTTCACAGGCTTCCCATTGAAAGCAAGAACCTAAATACCAGAGAGATTTTTAAGAACATGCTTAAAAGCTTATATTAGGTTGCATTTTAAGTTTACTGAAATACCTGAGTATTGACAATTTCTTCATATCCAATATTAATGTCAGCCACAAGAACCTAGCACACAATTCAAAAACATATACACATCCAATGAATTCTCTTTTTCCATTTTTTGGACTAAAGTACCTCAGGCAGTGGAAATTAGGGGAAAAAACATAGAACATTTTTCTGTTTGGATTCAGGGGGTGGGAGAGAGAGAAACCTGTGAAACAACAACAGCTTGTTCATCTATAGATTGTGCCATTGCATGTAGATGCTTGTCCAATAGTTTGATGGGGGCATCAAATTCATAGTCCTTTCCATACTGGATCCAAGGCAATTTAAACAGTTATTATTAAAGAACTTGTAAAACCTTTTACAAAGCCAAATACAGAAACTGCAATACTATATTCAGCATTAATAAAGCCACTAGGCTCATCACTTCTTGCACCAAACTACCTATAAACTTAACTAAGTACATAACTGTATTAGTAGAAATACCTCCCATGTCCAGCCAGTATGCCAGTTTTAAATTTCATATAGAGCTAAAAATATTTTCTTCCACTTATAGGCAGCATGCTCATATTAAGAGTTTCAGTCAATTTGCATTGGCTTAGTAATGGAAACCTCAAATTTGAGTAAAGTCCCCCCTATGCCATCAGCTCTTGAATTGATAATATCACATGCAAAAAGAGAAGTGAAATGGTAAAAGCTTTTGCTTTGACATGTTTGTACTACACATTATTCTAGCAACAAGTAGAGCATCTGCAGTGCACATAAGAAAGCAGCCATTACCTAACAGCTAAACGACTAATGGGGAAAATTCAGCCATTGCAGATTATAGCCCTCTAGAAGATAAATGCAATGGTAGAAGGCATAGAATTAATGGGAGAAATTTTATCCTTAGGGCAGAAGACCACAATTTTGATCAAGCCCAGGACATAACTCGGAACAATAATGAGAATGCATTTTTTACCATGTATATTGGTGATAGTTTAGAGTTTTAGAAACATATTCTATGCTCAAGTGCTTAACAGTCTTTCAAGTAAGCTGCTGGCAGCCCATCAACATGAAAGTCTCTCTGAGTATACACGAAGTAACGGACATGCCAATGGGTCATGCATGCATAGGATTGCCTTTGCTGACTAGAAAGAATTTTCGGAAAAAGTAATGTAAAAGTAAGCGGATAAAATTTAAGAGGAAAGAACAAACACAAAAACAACAATGAAAATGTTCAAATTTAGTACATACCTCAGAACGCAGATAAGGAACAGATACAGCAGCAAAAACAAATCCAGCAATAATGTAATAAGAAGGAGGTTTGCCTTTGATATGTGCTGGGATCAACCGCTTGTGAGTTGCAAGTTTTATGTTGAATTCAAGTATCTCTGAATTGCGGATAACTTTTATTATGGCTTTGTCCCCAGTGTACTTTTGAGAAACAAGGTAACTGAAGCTAATCCGCTCTCCATGCCTGAATGGAACTGAAGAACAATACAAAAGAAAGGATTAGTATAAATTAAATTAATACAATAAAGTCTTCTTAAAGACAGTAACATTAATGAAAACATCAATAAGTTCCAAAGATAAAGACAAAAAAGAAGCATAGAAATCGAAGTTTTAACTTATAATTTGTAAATATCCAAGTGCCAAAGTGGCTTGGTCATTTTATTATGTTACAACCATTAGTCAACCAGAACCAGCAGGTAAACAGGAGACCAGAGTCAACCATGTCCTCTTTCACAATACCACGGCTTAAAGTGGCAAAAACATTCTCATGCCACAGTACGGGAAAAGTGACCAGCTCAATTACAGGAAAAATTGGAATCCAAGGTAAACCAACTCAACAACAAATTTCGGAACTCACTTCAAACTCAAATTGAATTCCAAAACTCATTGGGAAAGGTGGTGTTTTTAACATCAAAATTTTTTTTCTCTCTCTCAAATAAGTGTAAAGTAAAATGCTTATCACTTTTGTTAAGGCCCTATATAGGGCACGTGAAACTTGGTTCATTCAATTAAAAAAGGATCACTAGTTAAGTCAACCTGAATGGATTTCTATGCTTTCTCCCACTTTCAAAAACACAGGCCATTGCCATAAAATGCTAGCGACAATGTTATGACCTTACACTGAGCTCAAACTTTTTATATAAACTATTAAATATTCACAAAAGAAGTTGAGTCAATTTTGACAATAGAAGAACTGATTGATTGAAGACAAAAGAGTATAATTATGTTAATGTCAAATTGGACTAGTATTGAGAAGATAAGCACATATTGTAAAGGGGAAGCTATCATCTCTTCTGTAGCTAATTCAATATACCAATGCACCAAAAAATGACATCTAAAAAGGAGAATTCAATCTCATCCATATAGCTGAAAAGAATTTTAAAATAGTGGAAAATCCAGCTTAAATTAAAATTATAATCAACAGCCAAGTTTCAACATTACATTCTAACGCATGACCAATTATTTGCTTCATGTCATCTAACTTTATATACTGTAATATGGTCAAACAAGATGCATAATCATATCAAGTGAAGAAGATAAAAAACAATAGTAACATAAACATTTTAAAACAATAAGGAAAAAAGACAAAATTTTGGGCAAGAACACATTACATTTTATGAAGAAAAATGCTTACTTGTTCCATCATTAGCAATTTTAACCCCATCAAAACTTAGGATCACATCAGATGGCTCCAAAACATGAGAGACTGGAGATGTTGGTTCAATTCTTCTAATGCGAACACCCTTCATATCAGGCCCCATCCCCATTGACACACGCAAATCAGGATTTTCCATCTTCTGCCACTCCACTCCAAGAATTGGAAAGCCTAACACAGCACAAAGGGATAGGAACTAAGGTAAGAAAAGTAGAAATATTACTACTGCAACACCATATAAAGCATCAATAACTGACCCATGCTGAAATAAGGATAACTCGAGCAAAAAACGAAGAATGCTATACCTGTATAGGCTCCATTCTTTTCATAATCATGAATAAAATGTATTATAACAGGAGTAGGTATAACATAGCCGATATTCTCCACATCTTCATGTTTCAGAGATTGAAATGCAATACCAACACATTTGCCCTTGTCATTGAAGGCAGGCCCCCCCGAATTTCCAGAGTTTATGGCTGCATCTATCTGCATTATTATTCCATTAACAATTATCCATCTCAATAGTCAATCACAAAAAAGGACATGATTAAACAATAGTAGGCAAAATTTCTATTCTATAACCTGCAACCCCAAAAGTTCAGTTGACCCATGGACATAAGATAGTATTTCTATGCGTGAGACAACTCCACTTGTCACGGAGATTGTGTCACCCCCAATTGGGTAACCCACCACAGTAACAGCATCTTGAAGGGCAGGCAAATCTCCAAACTCCACAGGCGTAACTCCCTCCCAAAATCCATCATCATCAACTGTTAACAATGCTGTAGCACCCAGAAAAAGAGAAGAATTACAATCATTCAAATTCAACTGTTTCTTAGATAAAATATTCTTTAGCATGTCATCACATTGCTTAACTTAATATGGTGATAGCATCACAGAGATGAATAAAAGATCATGCTGCATTAACAAGCTTAAAAGTAAAATTAAAACTATATATTTGAACAAATCTTAATTGTTTTTAATTCTTTTAGCACAAGGATCATCACCTAATTGGACAGATACCGAAAGGAAAGGGTACTGCACGGTGACTATCCCATTCAAAAAGAGGCTCAGAGGGGAATCAGGAAATGATACAGCTCACGTCCTTTATCATTACAACAGATACAGGATTAAATGAGTGGTATTTAATCCCCGTTTTGTTTTCAAGAAATTATATCATAAAGCATATATCACGAGAAATCTATAACACCACATACGTTTTAAGCAACCCAATAAAACTTGCAACATGTATTCCAATGGACAAGACTGGCATTTTTTATTCTATATTGAGAATCCAAAACCATGTTCATTACCTTACTAACGAGCCATCCACAATACCCCTTTTTTAAAAAGGCTACAGCTACTATATAAATGAACATATAAAACTGTAAAAGAATCGCATACCAATATCACACTCGGTGCCAATAGCCAAGACAGTAGCTAAATACTTTGAATCCGACCCCCGCTTCTTCAGCTTAACCTGGGTGTGATGCTCCACAGAATGCGCATTTGTCAAGACTCTCCTTCCCCCAATTATAAACCCACTGCTACTCGAACTATACTGCTTCTTTCGCTGCCAAGGCAATGAAAAATTCGGCTCAGTATGCACGCAAAAGACCTTCACAACCGCATCCATTGCCGGCACCACTTTCACTACACTCTCCCACTCCGCCGCCGCGACCACCCCCATCATATTATTGGGCCTATTTTCACCACTGGATGCATAAAATTCCCTGTTCTTCTCTCCATGGCGAGTGAGCCTCCGTTCTGGTGACTTGGGTTTGGATTTTTCAGTGGGCTTTCCTTTTTTCCTGGGTCTTCCACGACCGCGGACGGAGGGAGGAGGGCTAGAACTAGTGCTAGGGGTATCGGTGGTTACAGTGGCAGTAGAGGGGAGAGAGACGGTGTCGTTTTGAGGTGTGTTGTTGGTGAATTGCAAGTCCATGGTTTCTGGTGCTGGAGTTTTCTTGGGTTTCCGCCCGCGTTTTCTGGGTTTGCTATCCATTTTTCTTCTTTACTGAATGTTTCTGGTGACTGGTGCGTTCAAGGGTTTCTCAATTCTCCATGATTCAAAAGAAAGAGAGAAGAGAAGACGACGACGACGACGACGACGACAATATTGACCCTTAATTGGGCCTTGGTCAATATTAGGGTACAATTAGTAAATGGGCTTTGGTCCATAATTAGGGAGCAACCCAATGTTATTGGGCTTAGCCCATAAAATTTCAAGCGCGACATCCAAAATTATTTTGTCAAGGTGTCAGCTAGGAAGTATGAGAGATTTGTTTTAATTAATACTTTAAAAATTAATATTTTTAGTTAATGTTATTTGTTATATAAAATTAATAAATTTTTTATTAAACTTTAATCATTAATATTTTAATTTATATAATATTTTTATCTGTCTTCATCTTTAATAGTTTATAATTTAAAAAATAAAAACAACCGTCGATTTGACATATCGATACGTTAATTATAATATATATTTTATAAATTAAATAATTAATTATTATATTCACTTAGTGTAATTATTACTTTATCATATTAATAAATAAATAAATATATAAAAACAATCAAACATATATCAATAAATAAATAAATATATCAAAAATCAATAAAAAAAAAACGTATCTTATAATCAACATAAATATATGGGAAAAAAATTAAAAAATACATTAATAGTGATGACAATGATGAAGGTGAGGCAGATGCAATTGAAAGTTTTTTAGACTCTTCTCTCCGTTACCCATATTAATAATAATAATTATAATCCCTCAAAAATAATATTAATATATATTTACGAGAAAAAGAGCAAGGATCTTAGTTCAACAAAGCCGGAAAAGAAGCTCTGCCATGGTTCATGTTAAACTCCCCAAACAGCACATACCAAAGGAATTTGTTTATGTAGAAAAAAGAAAATAAAGGAACTTGAAGTGCCCCACGCTAGCCACTTGTTTTTTCTTTCATTTTGTAACCCCAAAACAGCCCATGTTAGCCGCTTGTTTTTCACACATAGTAGTTTTATTGACCTTTGATTAAAATGGGTAAATCAGGCAGCAGCTGTAATTGCAGCGTTCAACAGCGCGAAGACTAGCTGAAAATAAGAGGGAAGGGGGTTATTGTGTACAAAAATACAAGAGTCTTAATGTCTAGATTTTTTAGCGTTTAAAAAAAATTTATAAATTTTTTTTAAAATTATAATATTATAATATTTATTTTAATGAATTTAATAATATATTTTTTATATGAAATGAAAATTAAATAGATTTAAAAAAAAATATAAGTGTATTAAATTTAAAAAATTAAAATCTAATAGTTTAGATTTAAAATATTTATAATATATATTTTTAAATCCATTTGATTTTTATTTTATACAAAAAAATATATTATTAGATTAGTTACAATAAATACTATAATATTATAATTTTTAAAAAAATTCTAAAATTTTTTTAATCTCTAAAAAAGTCTATACATCAAATATTTTTTGTTTTTAGCATAACATATCTTAACTTGAAAATAAGGGGTTGAAGGGATTATCCTGTATTTTTATACAAGAGATCCAATGTATCACATTTTAATTATTTAAAAAAAATTATAAAATTTTTTAAATATTTAAAATATGATACATGTGTAAAAATTTACGGCAGCCACTCAATTCGAAAAGAAGCAGGTGGACTGAACTGGTAGCCACTCAAATTGTGACAGTTAGCGTGATGGACAGTGCACAAATATAAAAGAAATCGTAAATAAGTTAATAAGAAAGAAAAAAGCCGTATAAATGAAATCTGCCACGGATAAAATTGAAAAAAGGAAAAAGAGGACGTAAAAATAAAATAATAGTAAAAAATTATATATGTTGTAATTTTCTCTTTTCTTTTCTTTTTTATTATTTCTGTTTCATATTAAATATTTTAAAAAAATATATATTTTTTATTTTAAAATACGATGCAATTGTGAACTTTTTAATTTTAAATTATTATATCATAATATTTAATTATAGATAGCTGTTAGCTATTAAGTAATGAAAAAATTTTAAATTAATTTTTTTTAAATACCATATTTTTTAATTAAAAATATTAAATTATATTTTAAAAATAATATTTAAATAAAAAATAAATATTAATATTTATTTTTACGAGTTATTTAATATTATAACAGCTGATAGTTAATAATAATTTTATCAAACATATGTAATAATCAGTTATTAATTAATAGTCATTAATTAACACCAACAACTATTACAAATAATTAAATTAAATGAAATCTACACGAATATAATACAATTGTTAAAATAAAAAAAATTAACAATTGAATAATTTTTTTTTATCAAAGACTCACTAAACCTAGTGAGTCTTAATATGATGCTCTATTCGAATATATAAAAAATAATTATTTTGAAATTTGTATTTTAGCAAATTTATTTATAAAATATCTAAATTTTAAATAAATTGAATTGAATAAAATTAAATATACATTATACTAAATTTTAAATATTATCCCAAACATATTATAAAATACATAAATTTCATGTAAAAAATGGTAGTAGCAAGACATAAATTAAAAAATAGAAATAAAACGATTACAAAAATAGCCAACTTAATAATTAATTAATTAATTAGTTAGTTTATGCTCTCACTTCTTCACAAGAACTTTCATTTGGCATTCTGGGTTTTCCTCCTCCTGTGAAATCACCGAGCGAAAAAAAAAATTGTTCTTATTAATTAATTATATATATTCTCTTTATTCTGTGTCTTTTTCAAATCAACCCGCAAAATCTACCTACCATTGCACATGCTCTTCTTGCTTCCCTTCTCTTCTCTCTATCTCCCTGATCTCTCCCTCTCAACAGGTGTATCTTTCTAATTTTATTTCACATTTCTTAACTTGTTTTACCGTTTAATTACTTCAATTTCAACTGGGTCTCTTCTCTTTTGTGCTGATTCCAATTCCAATTTCTAGGGTTTTCTGCTTTTTTTTCTCTTTGGGTGGCTTCAATTCCCACTCGTAATTTTACATTCTTCAAGTTCTTTGCCCTTTATAACCTTAAATCTCAACTGGGTATTTTTTTTTAGTGTTTACTTGTTTATATAGCTGAGTAGTCTGCTAGATCTTAAATTTCGTTTCGTAGAGCTCTTAATTGCTACTCAATGTCACAAGCCTATGCAATTGAGTTGTATTTCGATCCAGCCCTTGAAAACCAGGTCTTGAAGGCCTGGAACGTGCTAGCTCGACGCCAAATCAGTACCCAACTCATCGAAATCGAGTCTCGCCCTCACATAACCCTCTATTCTAGCTCATTTGTTGAGCCCACAAAGCTTGAATCAATCATCAAGACCTTTGCCTCAAAACAGGAACCATTACCCTTATCTCTCTCTGCAATTGGTGGACTCCCAAGTGACAACAATGTCCTCTTTTTAGTCCCTACGCCTTCGCTTTCTCTTATTCAATTTCATTCTCAGTTGTATGATGCATTGAAGAAGGAAGGGGTTGAGATTAGTGAAGAGTACCGACCTGACTCCTGGATTCCTTATTGTGCTGTGGCTCAAGATGTGCCAAAGGCGAGAATAGGAGAGGCATTTTGTGTTTTGAGAGACTTGAAGTTGCCAGTTAATGGGTATGCAATGGATATTGGATTGGTGGAGTTCTCACCAGTTCGTGAATTATTCTCCTTTGTGCTTGGTAATTCAGTAGAAGGATGAGGTTTTTTTGGGTGATTTTGTTATTGTGTGTTACTTTGAAATTTTAGATTTTTATAATCTGAATGTGTTACATTTTACATGTTTTGGTTTTAATGTAGGTTTAAATGACTATTGCTAGTTTAGAGAATGGTAGAGAATTTACATTTGGTGATTATGGGCATAAATTGCAATTGATAAGTCCACTTTTTCCTCTTTATCTTATTTTTTTTTCAGTTTGGATTAGGGGGAAATATATTCTTGTCAGATGTTCAGAGTGTTTTTGGCATTTATTAATATTTTTTTTATGTACTTCTGGTTCTATTTTGCTTAACATGTGTGTTTATGAGAATTATGGTATTTTCTTTCTGCTGGCAGTCTTGCATCACTAACCACTGTTTCTAATTATTTGTTTGAATTCTTTTTTGCTTTCCTTATGTTATGTGATCAGTTTGTAGTTGTTTGCTTTAGGATAATTTTGGTCATTGACCTTCAATTTGTGCGAGCAGCCTATGCTCATGTTTCATTTGGAGAAGAATTTCATCTTTGAAACGCAAGTTTTGTTAGCTGATTAACTATATTTGCTGTGAGATGAGTGCTGACTTTTCCAAGTCTGGATTTTGTGTTGCCAGAACCATTTGATGCATCTCAGTTCCATGAATTTTCTCTATTTATTTATTTTTACATTAATGGCATTTGAAAAATCCACTGCAGGTATATAATCCAAGTAGAAATAATAAAAGAAAAAGAACTAGGGAGTCAGTCTAGAAGTAGAAAATCTGAAACAGCATGATTTTATATATAAAATGTTACCCCCTGTACAAAAACAGTAGAGTTTTAACCTGGCTATTGATAAGAGATGAGAGAATTCCCTCTCCTACAACTTCCACTACTTCTAGTTTTATTATCTAGCATGAACTTCTAAAGGAGACTTGCAATACTAATTTAGGTGCAGGTTTTAGTCACTGCTTCCCTCCTGAAATTGGCATGGTGTTTGTGCCATTTCAATTGTGGAGGCTGGCTTTATCATAGGTCTTTTTTCAAGAACTAGCCATTGTCAGTCTGAATCTGAAAATCCCAAAGACTAAATTGGCTTGGTGGTGCTGTTTCAATTGTAGAAGCTTGGTTTGGTTGTGGGTCTGATTGTTGAGATTTCGATCTAGAAATCCCAACAACCAAATCAAACTAAATCTGCTTTTTATCTCATGATGGTATTTTTTTCTTATCATGGAATTGGCATGCCGGAAGCCACTTCACCCGTCCTGTTTATATCATTTGCCAACTTGGATCAAGATGGTGTCTGCTTTGTCAGGTTTGAAAAATGAGACATACTGAAGGAAGTTTTTGGCATGCGTTCTGTATTTGCTGTAAGCTAGCAGAATGTCTTACTGTGCTCTGATCTCAACTCATATTTTTTCCACTTTCCGCTTTGTCTTCTTGTTTTTGTTTTACAAGTTTCATGCATTGCCTAATACATGCATTATTTAGAATAAACTTGCATATTAAAGTTAAGCTTGGAAATCCTGTCCTTCGATAAACTTTTTAAACAAGTCTTGGTGTTCATCAGGCCAGGCCAGGCTTTACCTAAGGCTCTGAAGTTATCAATATTTGAAGTTTCTTGTTAGTTGGCATTTCACACAGGATGAGGATGAGGGGCATACTGAATAACTAGGCTGGCTTTCCTTTGTTGTAGACATCTTAACCTGCTGTTGCTATGTCAAATTTTGTCTATGTTGCCATTTATCTAATTAATGATTTAAATTTGTTTTATCATTTAACAGGATGACATTGCTGTACTTCTATCCCATGCTTTTTTTCCTTATAATCAGACTACATGTTGGGGAATAACTTTCCCCTGATCTATGAACTCCTATTTTTCTTCCTGGTCGCCCGAGTTGCCTGTTAATGGAAGTTCTAGTAAGTCATTAGTCTATGAATAATTGTTATTCATGTTGAAAACACTCTCTCCGTTGCTATACCTTATTAGGTGATTTAGACTGCAAAGCAGTAACCTTAATTAAATTGATGTTTAATAAGTACTATGTACTAACCCAAAAGAAAATTTTCCACATTTTACTTCATCTATTTCTCTCTCACACTGTAATTCTTGTACTTCTGGGCTGAATTATTAATTATGTCCAAAGAGAAAAAATTGGACATTATTATTACTATATATTTATAAAACATGTTTACTCTATCTAATTAGTAATAGTTAAACAAATTAACCTCCCTCTTGAGTCTTGACTAAGAAATTCAGTCAGTCTTCTGAGAACAGCCAGCAACAAATCATTCCACAATTCAATTGGACCTGGCAAGCACCATTGAACACAATCGTTATAACCTTTCATCCATTTATTACCCCAATAAGCTCCTGGGTGCCCATCAGGTCTCATAAGCATGGCTCTGGTCACATCCAAAACCCTAAATCTCTTCCCTTTTCTTTTTCCATTGTTTGCTCTTTCAGTCTCCTCTACCTGGATATTCCTATGTGCCCATTCTCGAGCTTCAAAATCAATCACCTTTTCAATGTAAGGACATGTCCTATTGCAGGTCCCTCCTGTATTCCAAAACCCATTCTCAAAATGGGATTGTGAGAATGTCCTTAATAAGATCACCATGCCCTTATTGCATTTCTTGCTGTGATTATGTGACTTAATGCAGCTCTAAATGCCATCCTTACGGCGTAATTAACACGTTTATCAGTAACGTTTGGTTCATTGCATTTATACACGCTACTGTATTGGAAGCATTATGCAAATGTAATGGTCGAAAGAACCAATGTCCAATGGAGATATAATGTCTCTTGCCCAATTCTCATCAACCTTGTCTAAATACAAGTAGAAAATTCCCGATGAAGTTCTATCGATCATTCTCTCCTCGCCGGCAACCAGAAATTTTTGCCCAGAGGATTTTTAGGGTGGATTCATGGGGAGGAAAATGCCATATTCTGTTCCTATCTTCACTGTCCTTGTATGCATCTATTGGAACTTCCTCCTGCAAGATTATTATTATAATTAATTTGGAACTTGTGTTCATGAGGTCTTTTTCGTACTTAAAAAAAAAAAAAAAAATTTAGGGCATTCAAATTTCACTGTGCTATGATTAGATCATCATTTTCCTTACTTTTTAATTTAATTTCTTACTCCATAAAAACAAAATAATTGAAGGGAGATTCTATAACATCCATAGATAATAATGAATGATAATGAGTGGAGTATAGGATGGTCAAAAGGTTATCATTATAGAATTTTCACATACCATTGGATTATGAAATGTGGCAATTGGGTATTAGTTATTAGGTAATTGGCATGTGATTGTGTAATGAAAAAGTAGGGACCTTCACTAATTAACCAGAATTCAAGGCCATATTTTATCAATATTTTCTTACTCCTCCGATTCACAATAATTATCGTTTGAGAAAATATTATTTATTCCAAAATAATTATCATTTTAAGAATTAAAAAAAATATTTATTATATTATATTAATTGTCATAGAATTCAATGTATAAATAATGATGTATATTATGTGGTTCCTCTTTGTGGCTTCTGAATGATCTTTTAATTGCTGCTGCTGCTTTCGTTCAGCTATTGGTCAAGTTCCATATCTTTTGCTTTTGGTGGTTATCTTTTTTTGCTATCAAGGTCTGCTCTTTTGCTGTCGTTTGGGTTGTATTTTCATTGTTTTGGTTTTTTAATTATTCTTTGAAAGGCCCTTGTCTTATGTTCATCTCGTGTTTTAATAGCTATGTTAGCTCTTCTTTGGTTTAAACAGCAGATCTTCAGATTTTGATTTTTTGCTAATCTTTAATATCAACAGATTTGGATTCCCTTCTTTTGCATCAAATTTCTTCATAATTTAAATATTATATTTTATAGTTAAGTAATTTCATGGTATCCTGCCAAGACTTGAAGCATATGCATGCAAATAAAACTTGCCCCTTAATCATTCTTGGCTTTTATAATCATATCGTGAGTTGGCTTCAGAATCAAATAAAATAAGTGTAATAATATAATCTCCAAAAATAAGTATATATCGTATGCATTATAAAAAATAAGTGCTATAATAATCTCTCAGCTGTATATATAGGCGGTTCTATACTCCATTTTGCAGGAGTACGAGTCGAGAAAATGGTTTTCCAATTCTATAGGAAACAGTTTCTCAGAAAATACTCCCAATTTTCTGGATAGGAAGATAATTCAAAATTTGCACATATTCAGTCAGAATATCTCTCTTCTATTACAGGTGAAATACATAAAACTCGTCCTGTTCAAGATTTCACATAAAACAAAACTAAGGCAAATTTGAAGTGATATCAATTTTTAATTGGACAAGCTATATGTCACATATAGCATTCAGAGTTCAACAAAATTGACTCGAGTCCACTTCTCAGTCACGGTCTGCATCTTCTATGTCTTCATCCTCTGGAACGCCACGAAGATAAAGAACATTGTTGCATCTGTAAGAGTAAACAAAAATAAAGGTGGTGAAGCATTCCAATGAAATTGAGACATTAAACAAATTTAACAATGAAATTGTATAGGTCAAGTGACATTTTAATGCTCCTCTAATACATTTTATTGTAAATTGTGTAGGTAGCATGACATTTCCTTGTATTACTACTGTCTTCAGCTAGTAACCACTAATTACAAACATGGCTATCTCACAGGAAGATTTTTTGTCCTGCTGCCTCCTAAAGTTCTTGACTACTCACGAAGAGGGTGCAAAATAGTAATAATAATAATAATAATAATCTCAACACTAGATGCCATTGCCTCTTTCCATTCTAAGTAACGCCTCTGCCTTCCCCTCTTTCTATAATATACCCAGGCACCCTCCTTCCCAATCACTAAGAAAACATCAATGTCAATCAAATCAAAGTCCCATCTAAGTAAAGCTTCTCTGTTATTTTTCCAGCCCAAGGGAAGTTTTAAAAGATTTATTTAGACAATTTAAGCTGAAACATGGGAGTACAAACAATATACTCAAATAGGGTAGGGATATCCTAGTCAGAATCACAGAAATTTGTTCTCGCCACAATTGCTACACAAATAAGCTATAATATCAACAGCATACAGACCCATTTAACTAATCTCCCTAATTATAATAGCAAGTCCTTCAAAGCATCATTTTTTATTTCTCCTGCATATAAAACCAGCCATTCCACTGTATTGTCCTAAAGACAAAAAGCCAGAAACCCAAACCCAAAGGTAGAAATAATTAACTCACAAAGTAGCAAGCACTTGTTTCTTATAATTTAAACTCTTAGCCTGTTAGCAGCTCATGGAGTTTCTAACATCTCACTAATCAGCTACAGAACTTAGCTTGATCACTTAGCCAAAATTCCAAGGATGTTACCCTTAAGTAGCTGGTAAAATATTTAGTATAGCCCACACTGTCCACCAAAAAAGTAATCACTTCCCCTCCATTTTGTTCCTAGAGATTAATGATGAAAGTACAAGATTAAATTCACATATCTGAAATTAATGTTGGGAGAGTGATTTAAATTAATTGTCAGACAAGCATACATCCTGCCTTCTAAAACAAAAATCCAGGCTCATAAAACTTTGTTATCTATTAACCCTTTTGTCCAATTGCTGAAAAGATGAAAACTAAAATAATATGATAGTCTTTTCAAACAGTTGAATATCTTGAATCTTCTATCTCATCCATCTTCCATCAACTGGAAAGAAAATTTAGGATATGATCCCTGCCTTATACACAGTGCTCACACCAGTCAGCAACTAGTTTAAGTTACCTGATCAGAATCTCTCCAAGATTTCCAGTGAATTGTCCATCAATATATTCTTCAGTGTTGCCTAGCTGCATATCAGATTTCATTAATCATAAAAGGTTAGAAACATCATTTACCAAAGAGAAAAATAGCAATGCAAAATGAAAGAAATTCAACCAGAATTGCAGGATATTTCACCAAATAAACTACATGGTATAGTGCTAAGAAAAAATCAATTCCTATAAGCAAATTGAGGTGATACCTGTAGATTCATATATGAATCCACTGAAGCAAGAAAACCTGAAAGTGCAACCAAATGAAAACTAAGAGTGAAATAAATAAGAAACGAAGAAAGAAAGAAGGTGAAATGATGAAAAGGAAAGAAAGCATGGGCTTGCCTTTGTATTCCATTCCCCACTTGAGTTTTACAATAACAGTCTTCCCAGTCAAATTGTTCAAGAAAGGCTTAGGATTAACTGGTATAGTCTGCAATATTCAATATAAAACTATCAACCACCAAGAACAGGCAAAAATCCGATATCTCTTATTTAAAAAGTAGAGGAACAGGAATAGAAAACTCAAAACATAAAAATTAAGTCCAAGACTTTTTTTTTAAAATTTTTCAAGAACATTTAAAGAAATTAAAGAGTAAGCAAAATGTCAAGAACATTTAAAGAAATTAAAGAGTAAGCAAATTGGAGGAAATATGGAAAGAAAGAATGGAAACAAACATTGATGCAAGTACTTACAGCCATTGACAACAAAAAGAGAAGCAGAGAGAAGCTGATGAAGGTAATCAAACTTGCCTTAACCTAAAATTTGCAAAAGCACCATAAATTTGTGTCACAAAATCGACGCGTAAAATCATAATATTTTACAAACTCTGCCAAATAGCTTTCAGAAAATATAGCTACACAGGCAAAAAGACAAGCTTTCACTTACATTCAATCATCAAATATAGAATGAGTTCTTAAGTCAACAAACTTAATAAACTACTACAAATTAGTGTTGAAGCAAGAAACTCGAGAAAAATAAATTTCTCATACATATGCAAGAGTACACCAGCATCACATACAGTAATTAATTATTTCAATTATCAGCAAATTAAGCTAAATCTGAAGTTGTTAAGAGAACAAAAAATATCACAAAAACTCCAAATTTCAGTAAAAACCCAGAAATTACTCAAAACCCCCAAGTTTTGCAGAGCTTAACAAATTGAACGAGCAAACTGAAAATGAAAACCACATAAAAAGAACAGAACTGAAGAGAAGTAGACCGGAGATTTGATGATCTTAGATACCCAACGGCGGAAGAGGACTAATAGAGAGTACCTGAGAGCTGAAACCTCGCTCCGCTTCAATGCTTGAAATCCCTAATTTCTGTCTTCTTTCCCTGCTCTATATTTATATATATATATATTTTATTATTTTGATATTTCTTTTAGAGCCAAAACTCCGCGTTTCATTTAATTTGAAGGGCTCGGTTTATTTTATTATTTATTATTTACTTTTTATCATGTTTAATTACAAAATACCAATAATATTTTTCATAATATACTATTTGATTCTAAATGAGAAAAATTAATAATTTTAATCCTTAAAACTTATTATAATTTAAAATTTTAATTACTACTTATTATTATAATGTGAGTTAATTACTAATTGAAAACCCTTATTGAATTTTTTCTCTTAACATGTAATTTGATTTGTACTATTTCAAATTTAATCATTTTTAATCCTTAAGTTTTTTATTCTTTTAATAATTCAATATTTAATTCTTAATTATAAAGTTTTCACCACATTTTTATTAATCTCTAAAGTTTTAGATTAAATTATATTTTTTTACATTGTAATTTAAATCAATTATAGAATAAAGATACATTTTCTCTTTTTCAAGATTTAAACTTGAAACATTAGATGAAAATCTCATGTCTTGACATTGATGTATTTCCAATTAAATTGAACTAATAGAGTATAATTAGTCCTAAATTAGTTTGATCTCTTCATATCTAATGTGAATTTATAGTTATTTTATTACTTTTTGGGTGATTGAAACTTAAAAGTTTTTTAGGGAGGAAATAATAATATATTTGAAGAAGATTCATGGTTTGTGCAAGTGAAAGTTTAAAATAACTAACTGGTTTTTAATTTCTAATTGATGATCCTGTTTCTTAGGTTCATGTAGAGGGTTTTCAAAAGTTCCATGTTTTCTATTACTAAACCACCCCAGAAAAATACACTCTGAAGTGCTTGAAATTCTAATTGCGAATCCATCTCAACAGTGACTGTTGTCCAACCTCTAAGCTTAATCCAACTAAGGGTCTCTCTGACCCCATAGCCTTTGCCTGCATTGGATAAAAAATACCATGCATTACAACTGATTTAGCAGCCATGACACTCCCAGTATGGTCTCTAATAAGCATTCCAAAGCCAGTTTTCCTTTGAGAGTTGAAAATGGCTGCATCAACATTCAACTCCAAGTACCCAACTGAGGTTTAGTCCATTTTACACCAAAAGAAGAACTATTCATATATAGGGATAGCCCGACGTGAATTTTTCAGAATTTGGGCTGAGTACCACTCACTTAAACCAACTTCACCAAACCAAAACACATTAATATTGGACTCACTTATTCCTCTCCGAACAAGATCATTTCTCGCTCTCCAGATAGCCCAACACAGCATAACTACCTAACTGTACAGTAATCTAGATCCTTCACCAGAAATATGGCCTGCAACCATTCGCTCAAATTGCTGCTGTCTCCCCTACTGTATCCAACAGAGGAAGCGTTCCAACACTGTAAGGCAAAACTACAAGCAACCAGTATATGTGATGTAAAACAGCCTCAACCTGAAATGTAGGTCAACTGAGACTATATAAAAAACTGGATTTTAGATGGGCCAAAATAAAAAATTTTCTATAATTTAATTTGATTTTTTTTTAGATGACCCAGATTACTCCATCCCTGTTTATTTGATCCATATATTTGAATGGTTTTATTTTTTATTGTACATATTTTCTTCTAAAGAGAGTCTTCTTTGATTCTTGATATGTGATTTTTTTTTTATAGAATAATTTTTTAAAAAATAAAAAATAAAAGATTGTAATTAGATAAATCAATGACTTATAAAATGTAATATACAGTCGAAAAAAATAAAAATTTAGAATTTTTCATAGGTCCAATCATAATAATGATCGTAAGTTATAACACAAGTTAACAAGAGAATAAGAATAAGAGAAAATTAAATGCAAATGAACATATAAAATCATTTATACCTTACAGAGAGATCAGAGGGTAATTAATCAATTTAGTACTATAAAGAATTTTTCTCTGTCCCTTTCCCTTAGGGCAAACCATATCACTATATATTCATAATTGTTAATTTCATTAAATATTTTGTCCAATTCTTTCTCAATCTTGACATTGTGTTTCATATTTTTGCCCCAAAAACTTTATTTGCAATAATTATTAGATAGTTGTAACATCTACATCAAGCTGTAATTATTAGATAGTTGAATTCATTTATATAAAATTAATTTTTCTAACGGGTTGATTAAGAATACGGGTTAAAAAATAAAAATTTTAATAATATCAAATAAATAAATTTTAAAATAAATTAAATGAGTAAAAAGTAAAAATTATGATTTATTATTTGAAATGTTAGTAATTATAACAAAATATAATTTTATCAAAATTTATAATTTTTCTCATTTAATTTATTTTTATATTAATTTATTTTAAAATAATTATTTTATAACTATACTTTATTTGAAATAATCGCTCTTAATGAGTGTTCATAAAACAATTATTAAAAAAATAATACAAAATAAGCCAATAAATTAGGAAATAATTGAATTTGTATAAACCCAAATTTTAAGAAAGTCTAAATATTATCTTTTGAAACCATAATATTAGTAGTCTAACAATTAAGCGTATATTTTATGATGTCAGCGATTTTAAATTTAAATTTTCATAGTTAATGCTCTTTAAAATTTATGTTGCAATAAAAAAAATAAGTTACCTTTGAAAAATTAATCGGTTAATAAAAAAATTATATTCATTAGAATAATAAATCAATCAAATATTTGCTTCATAATATATAAAAAATTATACTATAATTTAAAAACTTTTCATGTATTAAAAAAGAAAAAATAAAATAAAACTTATATCCGGAGATAAGCTAAATTATTGGAAGGCAGCACATGGAAAAAAAATCTTGTAAATTAAATTTTACAATTTATTACGTCCCAATTGTGCAAGCAAGTGGCTTTAACTTCATCATCATCATCTACTAGTTGTTAGTAAAACCTTACACTACTTAAAATGGACATCTTACCAGATAGTTGAGACAAGTGCAAGAATGGCGACAAATATTATTTCAGACAAAGCCATATTCTGATTAATCTTTTTATTATTTAGTTACCATTTTCCTATTCTTGTATCCACCAAGTGGAACCTTTTTCTTGACCTTATGGCTGCTTGTCTTAATTCAATCTCTAGCTGGTAAAGTCATTTGTGGAGCTTTTATTGTAGAGTGGGGCAGAGGGCTGCCTTTTGGTCAGGGGACATTTGTATTAATTCTGTGTTAATTTTAGTTTGATAAATGCCATTGCTATGTGCACTTTCGCATATGCGTATGTGCTTTCTCTGTCGGCAATGCATGAGACATTTTAGCCAAAATTATGCATTTGTGAGTACTAATTATAGAGTTACTGGTTGTGGAACGGTTTCAATTCAAAATCGGTTGTTTTGATTCCTAAAATTATTGAACTGGAATTAACCGGTCTAAAATGACTTAGTTTTGATTCTAATTGATTTTCGACTAGTTTCGATTGGTTCTTAGGAACTAACCATGAAATTCATGATTCCAATTCTAACCTAATGAATTGGTGGTTTGATTTCGTTTCAAACCAGGGCTTGATCATGCCTAGACTTTATCATGAGCTCGAGGCCAAAGGAACTGCCCAACCATCTGCCTAAGAAGACGGATTTGTGATGAGGGCCTAAAATATAATATATTTTGAGTATAAATTGTTTGTAGTATTCAGATTGTTTGTACATTTTTACAAGATTAAATACTTAATATGGTTCTAGTTTCTATTTATGAGTTTTGATAGGATATTTAAAGAATGGAGTATAAAAGACAATTGATTTTGAAATTTGGGAGCATGATTAAGAGATTTCACCATGAAATCAAGTGGAGTAGCACTGAAAAGGGAAGAAATCCAAGGTTTCTACACTGCACGGCTATGCAGATCATTTCTCTTTCAGACAAGCGAGTAAAATGAGACTTTTTAACTTACACTTCTATGCATTCTCTCTCTGTATATATAAAGCTATCAAATTGCACGTCTGTGCCAGGCAGTTTGCATGGCCGTGCCACATTTGGAAAGGTCTGATGCACGATTTTGGTCGTTTTAAAGGTATAATTTTCATATTTTGAAGATTTGAAGATCCAACTCAAATTAGGAGTAACATAGACTACTAAATAGACTCAAAAACCTTCCAAAACTCTAAATCAAAACTTTATATAAAGGATTTATTTTGTATTATTGGGGGACATCAAGTATTCTACTCAAATGATAGGATTCTTTAAGTTTAAGTTATATTTAGGGTTTTTCAAGTGGCTTTTGAAGGAGGAGCTCAAGTCATTATTAGTTTCTTTCTTAAACTCTTTCAAACCTTTTACTTTGAATTGCAATAAAATTTGTGATGGATTTTTAATTGATTCAATTTAATTTCATTATTATTGCTTTAATTATCATGAGTAGCTAAATTTCTTTATCTAGAGTTTAGATATAGTCTATTGAAAATTCTATGTTGATCTATGTTTGATTAATTGGGAGAGTTTATTAGGATTAATTTATTAATTCATGAATTATAAGTAGTGTGATTATTTAGCTATTAATTGCATTAAATTATGATATTATTTGAAGTAGCGAGAGTTGAAACTTGGTATTAGATTATTGAATTAATAAACTTAAAGAATGAGTTACCTAGAGATAAAAACATTCTTTTGTGATTAATTAAAAGTTAAACAAAAAATTTAATGAATTTATGCTAATATCTTAAGATCACGAGAGTATACTTAAAAATTGACATGAATATTTGTAATTTGCTTTGAGAGAGGATGTTATATAGTTAGGGGAACCTTTATCATTAATCCCAATAATATTAATCCCAATAAGTGAACCAATTAAGTAAAGCATAGTGAATCATAAGTACCCAATAGACGAAATTTAAATCATAAACCTTTCTTATATCATAGTTTGTTTAACTTTAGTATTTTTCGAACATTAACATTCTATTTCCGTTTATCTAAATAATAGAAGAAAGTTAAATATGTTGGTTCTTAATTAAATTCTTTCCTCGAGGTGTACACATTAAAATTGATTAGACGACCTGTGCACTTACAGTTTTTGCACAATAATTTGAACAAAGGATTTTCTTCCAAGCTTGGTTTGGTAGAAGTGACAATTTTTTACCCAGCTCAAAAACTCGATTAGAACCCACCTGAAAAATTAGGATCAGAACTCAATTCAAAAACTATTAGAATTTGGGTAAACTAAATTATTTTCTTGAGAGATCGATACTCGTATTCATACACTAAACTTGATTGGACGACTTGTGCACTTGTAGTTTTTCATAATAATTTGAACAAAGAATTTTCTTCCAAGTTTGGATTGGTAGAAGTGACAATTTTTTACCCAAATCCAAAATTCGATTGGAACTCACCTGAAAAATTAGGATCAAAACTCAATTCAAATACTATTAGAATTTGGATAATTAGGTCCAATTGCTTGCGTAAAGTCAGGTTAAATATATTGGTTTTTAACTAAATTCTTTTCTCAAATAATCGACACTCGTATTCACACACTAAACTTGATTAGACGACTTGCGTACTTGTAATTTTTGCACAATAATTTGAACAAAAAATTTTCTTCCAAACTTGATTTGATAGAAGTGACAATTTTCTATCCAACTCAAAAATTCAATTCGAATCCACTTAAAAAATTAGAATCAAAACTCAATTCAAACACTATTAGAATTTGGGTAATTAGGTCCAGTTGCCTACATAAAGTCAGGTTAGATTTTAGATATATATGTTCAATCTCAGAAAAAAAAAGGAAAACAAAAATAAGAAAAACTTCAGATATATCTGAGTACCTGGCTGGGGACTCCCATTAAACCATATGGTTAACCTTGTCTATAACTGATAGGACTAAACTCAGCGGTTCAATTCTTCTGGTAGAGCTCAACTTTAACCAGCAAAGTAGTTTGTGGTGTTATAATTAAGGGTTGAAAATTGTGTGTGTATGGTTATAGAAATGGTAGGAAAATGTTATTTTGCCATTAAGTTACTGGTACGTATTTAATAAACTATTTTTAGATTTTATAGTGTTTACATGATTTTGGAATAGTTAAGTTCTATTTAATTATAAAAAATATTTTTTCAAATGACAATGTGAATAAAAAAATTAAAAAATTTGTACATCTAAATATAATCTAACAGTAAATGTATATTTCTCTGGCTAATAAATTCACGATTGATTTTCTCCTCTCAATATTAAAAAATTAATTTTAATTTTTCAATTAGAAAATTTTGATAAGTAAACCTCAAACTCTATTTTTCAGTTTTCTAAGAGTAATTTTCCAGAAAAGCTCTTATTCTCCACAATTAAATAAACCTTAGTTTTTTAAATTCTTCTAAATTATAAATTATCAAATTAAATTAATTAAAATTTAGAAATAAAAAATAATTCAAAATTTAATTATTTTTTAAAAGCAGGTACTCAATTCTAAATATACACTCATTCAATGATTAAATATTCTATCTAATATGAAATTAGGGATTTAAATCCTTACAATCTTATTAATTTCTTTCAATAATTCCCTATGTACAACAATAATAAATAAATAAATAATGCTAATAGAGGAGCAAACAAAAATCTTAATTTTTTGTGCATTTAAGCAGTGGCATTAGACACTTCATTGATCTTTACTACTGCATTAGATTCTAAGCCAACTTTAGATAAGATACTAATTAAAAAACCCTGGATACACCAATTGATCCACTGAACATGGAAGAAAAAAAAAGATTCTTGCAATTAAAATAAACATCATTGGAAGCTCCCTTAATTTTTTTTTTAAATATGAATAATTAATTAAAAATTTAAAATAATATGCATATATTTTTATATAAGTATATAAAAAATAATTATTAGAAAAATGAAATGTATTATAGTATTAAAATTGATGAGAAGAACCATAACCAGGTTAGCTGATCACATGGGAGTTTTAGCAAAGGACAGTATTTTCACATGTGAAGCTGCCTAAGCTCTCAACACTCTTAACACCAAAGACCCAAATGGCTTGGAGATGCAAATATCTCATAAGGCCAGTTTGGCACAACTTATGAAAATAATTTTTCTTATACAGAAAAATTATTTTTCTAAAAGTGATATTTTTAAAAGTAATTAGTTATATGTTTGTGTTTGGTAAAATACAATTTAAAAACTGCTTATAAACTCATAAGAGTATTTTTATCTATTAATTTTTTAAAATTAGCTACGCGTTTAATCTAAAATTCAGTTTTGCTGAAAAGCTCCAATTTCTAACTTATCCAAAAAGTTGAATTTTAACTATCTAGATAATTATTTTTATTAATTTTGATATTTATCAAACACTATAAACTGAGCTAAAATCAGTTTCTCACCCAAAAAAACTGTTTTTTCCTCTTCATAAGCTGTGCCAAACGGGTACTTAATGTACATTTTTGCTATACTATTCTTCTAGTGGGGGCTCCGTTTGGTTGCTACTATACACACACATCTAATCATATTAACTTTCTAGCCCCATTCTGTTTTTCTTTTTCTTTTATATATATATATGGCTATGTTAAAATTTGAATACCTTGAATTTAACCATTTAAAGCAAGGACGAAGGCAGATAATGGTCTAAATTCAGAAAAAAAAATTATTAATTTATGAAAAAATTTTATCTAAATTATTTAAATTCAATTTTTTGTAAATAAAAAAATTTTAGCCCATTCAAATCTAATTTTTTATAAAAAAAAATTTTCAACTTATCCAAAATTAATTTTATGACTTTGTCTCTCATTGAAGGTAATAATTATTATTTTTTCATCTCAAAAAGATAATTAAGTTTTATTTTATGTGTAAATTAAGAAATTTAATTATTTTTAATTTATTATATTCATTTTATCATTATATTCTTAAAATATTATACACTTTTCAATATTTTTTTATTTTTAAATATTTACAATAATTAAATCATTCATTTTAATTGGTTGCTATAATATTGATTATATATTTAATAATCTACTATTTAATTAGTGAGATTTGAATGTATAAAATTCTTATTATTTTTTTAAATTTATAATTTCAACATAGAAAAAATAAAAATATAATTATATATGTTATCATATTGATTTGAATTAATGAATGAAATATTTAAAAATTATTTATTAAATTAATATTTTTTTAAAAAAAGTGAATTATATTTTGAGACAGAATTTTTTTTGTTTTTTTATGAGAAGGGAATAATAATATTGAGCAGTTAGAGATTAGAAGTTAACTGTATTAACTAACAAGTTAATTTGAACTTGAGGGGATTTGGTGTTATTAATTAATTGAACTTCCCCACAAAAAGAGTTCTCAGTTTGGCTCACATGGGCTCTGAAAACTATAAAATTTCGAGTCCCCACTTCTCCTGGTACTGTCTTTTCTATTTTGAACATGAAATTAGGAACACATGCATCGAATCAAGCAAAGGGACTACTCTAGATAATGTTACTAAAATCATTAATCATTGAGTTTAAACTATTTTAATTCAATTATATATGGTGTGACAGTATTTTCAAATTAATTTATATATTTATTTAAATTAAATTTCTCATCAAATAAATTAAACACACATTTTTCAAAGTCTATACACTTTATATATATATATATTCTATTAATTAATAAATTTAATACAATCACTAATTAATCAAATACTTACAAAATAATTTATCATAATCTTATTATAAAAGCACTATACCCAAATATTTCGTATCACACTATATTCAACTACTTAATAACAATTAGCACTTTAATTCAATAATTTATCTAACTCTTATTATTCTAAAATCAGGAGCATAAGCTCCTTTTATAGACATGCAAAGTTGTTTGCTTCATGCAATTAATTTGCTCATAATTTATTATAATTTAATTTATTCTAGAATGCTAGGAGATTTCATGCCCAAGTATTTTTATGGGTTGTCCCTATTAAATCTCCAACACCATACCATAAAAGAAACACACTTTCACTTAATTTTTGAATTGCATCTTTTTATAAATGTCATCACAAATATCCTTTTACTATTCACTTTATTGTAAGCTCCACGCACTACGAAATTAATAATTGTGTCATCAATCAATTTATAAAAAAAAAAGTTCTTCTAAAATTTTTACCCTTTATAATCATGAGATCATTTTGATTAACTCTTATAATTCTAATTCACTTTGAACATCCATAACTTAAAAAATTCAACTTTCATAAAGAAATTAAATTTCTTTTAAAGTTGGAAATATATCTAATACCATCAAGTATTTTAACACTATCATTATACATCTTAATTTTCATGATACCAATGTCTTCAATTTATATCTTCTCGCTATTGACTAGTTTGACACGTTCATTTTGCATTCTTTAAATTTATCAAACCACTCATTTTAAGAGTAAGCATGAAAAGAGCAAGCGAAATCCATCATTCACTAATTACATAATGAATCTTTTATGTTTTCTTTTTCATCAATCACATCAGCAATAAGCACATAAATCTCTAAAAAATCACCATTTTCAATTGCAAGATTGCATAATCATTCACTTTAACTATAATATTTGTAGACTTTTTATAACTCTTCTTAATTTGATTGAATTTTGTAAGGTTTCTTAAATTGATTGAATTTTGCAAGGTCTTCTTTCATTTTTTTTTTTATAATAACAATGAATATGTCATTTCTTATGACAATAATAATATTTTTTATTAGTATACACTACTCATAATCTTAAACTTGATCTACAAATTTCTCTATATCTTCTTATTAAATTACTTCTACCATAATTATAACTCATCACAAAAGCTACCCTATCATTGTTGCTTTTTGACTTTTTCAATTTTTCATGCTTCAAAAGTGCAGCCGGAAATTTTTTCATCGCTTATTTCTAACTGTTACTGTTGTCACTTAACTTTCATAAAACAATAAGAGAGATGCCAAAATAATTATTGACTCATTTTTAATCTTTACACCTAAACTAGCCATCTAAGTGATTAACATTTTAAAGACGTTAATTAAAATAGTCATGAACACCAACAATTTCATCTATTTTCAATCTATATAATTTTTTTTTTTCAAATATAGTTGATTGGCTAGCAAATTTCGACACTTAAAATTCTTTCATTTTCTTTCGTAAACTAATTGGAGAAATCTCGATTAACACATCATACTTCAAATTATCAAATTAAAGTCTATCGAATTGTACTTTCAACCTTTTATTATAAATCCTCCAGCTTTTCATCTTTGCTCCTCTTTAAATGCTTTAATTAAACATTGTTGCATAAGGATATTCTCTCTGTTACTCTGTCACAAATTAAAATTAATTTTTTTTATCAAAAGCTTTACCTTGAATTTTAATCTCTTCATGCCTATGGTCTTTAATATTTTGAATCAATGGCTCTTATATCACTTATTATAGAAAATATACATTCACGCAATAAATAATATAATATGACAGAAATTCAAAATTTAATATAGTTAGACGTAAATCTACTCCATAGAATAAATTATACTAATCAATAAATTTAATACAACTACTAATTAATCAAACACTCACAAAATAACTTATCATAATTTTATTATAAAATATTTTACCCATACATTTTGTATCACATTACATTAACTTCTAACAATAATTAACTATTCAATTCAACAATTATTCTAACTCTCACTGTTCCAAAACAAGGAGCATAAGCACCTTGTATAGGCATGCCAACTCAGTTGCTACATGCAACCAACTTGTTCATCAAGCAATCTACTTGCTGATCAAATTTTATTATTATTTAATTTATGCTTCATTGTAAGAGACATTTATGATTCAGTATATTGATAGATTGGATTTAACATAAATTTATTAATAAAATATATTATTATATTTTAAATTTTAAATTATTTATGTACGAAACAAATACTTAATCGGTATACACTATGATTAGTCCTAGGAGGGTTTTAAAATTCATTAAAAAAGCTTATATATATCTAATTAATTATTGAACAAAATCTTTGCAAGTGTAGGTTTTAATAAATAATAATTTTTGGAGATATGTGAAAGTATAAGTTGGATCCCAAGATTCTTGATTTCTCTGCTTACTGTGGCAGTGAAAAAAAGAGCATTCATTTCAATTTTCATGGTAATTGAGAACAATTTTAGTTATAGTGTCAATGAAATGGTTGAAAATGTTTTAATGGGTTCAAAATTATACATTTTTTTAGCTAAATTTTGAACCAAAAGCTCAAAGGAGTTTGATGACATATTTGATCTTGTTGAAGTCTCATGCCAAAAGTTAACTTTTGATCTCTCTTTATTTTTTTTTTTTTAATTTTAAAAATTAAGAATATAAGGCAAAAACTAGCACAAAATAAATATATTCTAAATAATTATAATTATACATTTTATGATTAATTATAAACTTTTTCATTGGATGGTTAATTATTATTATTATTATTATTATTATTATTATTATAACTAGATAATTTTAATTATATTTTCAAAAAAAAAAAAAAGTGTATCATGGTAAATAATCATTATCACTAGATTTTATAAAAAAGAAAGTCGAAATAATCAATATGAAATAATAACTTAATAACTTAATTAATGTTAACTAATATCAACTATATACATATAAAAATTTTAATTTTAATTAAATTATTATTAAAATAATGATATTGACACTCATTTTTAAATTTTGAAATTTTCACTACCTGTTTCAAAAAAGGTAGTGAAAATTTCAGAAATTAAAAATCAATAATGAATTCATTAGTGATTTTGACTATAATATCTTCATTATATTTAATTGATAATTCTCATATAGAAATATAAATTATATTTTCATTTTTTAGATAAATATGATTTTAAAAACTATATTTAATAAATATATAACTCTTTACATGTGAAAATATCATAATAAATTTTTATTTTATATGTAATAAAATAATTTTTCTTTTAATTTTTATATTATGTTTAACTTATTTTTTGAAGCAAATTTCTTTTTATTATCAAAAATGTTAATTAACTAAATAAAAAAGATGAAAATATAAATAACTCTCAATATATTTTGAAAATAATATAGTAATCTCAAAAATATTTTTTTAACAGTATACATATGGCTATTTAATTTTTTACTTATCATTTTAATCGTATAACTTATTCAATTTATATATATATATAAATTAAAAAAAAAAATTGCTTTGGAAAAAAATATCAAATCAAAATTTAAAAATTAAAAAGTAAAAGAAATTTATTTTATAATATGTAAAAATGAAAATTTTATTATATTTTTTATATAAAAACTATATATTTATTAAATATATCTTTGTTATCAACTTTTTAAATATATGAAATATGAATTAAAAAATAAAATAAAATTTTTTAGAAAACAAATTTTTATTTTCCTTATACTTATTTTTCTCTACAGTAAATTATATCTCATCTATACTTTTATTTTTATAAAAAGATTAGACTATAAAATCTCTAAATAAAACTAGAGTTTGTATAATTTGTTGAGGTATCATTCAAGGAATATATATATTATTTTTTAAATGCATTGCTAATTAAGTAATGACTTTTAGCATTAAATTCAGGATTTTAGCATCAATTTCATATTTACTGTCAATATATGCGGTGGCAGTCGGTAGTAGTTGGTTCGTGTACCATATCATTCTAAAAATAACAATATTTTAGTGACGAGAATTTAATTATTCTCACGCTCAGTAAGGGAATGAAATTCAAACAAATTCTAAAATAAATAGACAGAAATTTATTATTTTTTAATAAAATAAAAATAAAAAAATCTTAAGTGAACATAATTCACCACATTAAATTATAAATTAATTAATATTAATAAAATATATTAAATAACAATTATTTCATATAAGATGTCAATAACTAATTGATTTGAATAGAGACATTTTTTTTTTAAACAGAAATAGTAAGTTATCACCCTATAAATGAAATTATTAGTGATAAAAAGAATTTTACTTTTTTTGGACAAATCCGTTTCGAGTATGAATTAATCAAAACACATGAATTTTCATATACCGATTGAATTTTTTTTTTTAAACTACTCCATAAAGTAAATATATTAAATAATTATCTCAAATTTATTATATTATCATTGATTAGATTATAATCTTAATTAAGTTGAGCTTAAAATTTTTCCTAAAAGCTATAAGCAGTAAATTGGTAAGCGCCTAAATGATTTTATTTTATTTTTTCATTTCTCTTATTTTTAGATAAATTTATATGAATTTGTTTGTATAGATTAATTTTCTATTTTTCAGATTCTTGAAAGCAGACTTATTAGAGTTGAGTAAAGTTTGCTTGCACAGAATTTGTTAGTTGCTAAGGTACAACCTAGCAGAAAGGAGAAGTAAAATATTATAAGCAAATATCTAATAATTCGACCTCTTTATATAATTAAAAAGGTCAATAAAGTAATCAAATTCCATAACCAAGAAACTTCTTTGTATTTGGTAAGAAATGAAAAAGAAAAGTCTCTCATTTTTCACAATTTTCTTTTTTAAAGAAAGGCAGCAGACAATCCTACCAGTGATCCATGGTACCCAGTTCATCAGACAACAAGAATTTTTTGTGGGGTAATCTGGAATTTGGCTGTACCCAGTTGTCACTCCCTTTACCTTCTTACCCATTTAACACACATTCAACCCCAAGCTTGGTCCAGTGAGCTTGGTTTCTTCTTAGGACAAAAGAAAAAACAAATCATTTATGATGCAAGAATCTAAAATAAATCTCAAATTCAATTCAAAAATTTAAACTAATAGATAATAAGACCGAACAAAAGGATACAGGGAGATTGGAGTATAAAACTTAAACTGATGGATAATAAAACCGAACTCGAAAGTATAAGAAGATCATAGTGTAGAATTGATTCTAATAATATATAAGAAATTTTGAATCCAGCTAAAAAAAAAATTTAGCTGACGAATGATAAGACCCAAATATTATACAAGTCTTCTTAACTCTAGGGTGTTATTGGAGTTGTTTTCCAATCAAAATCAAATAAACTATTATTTTTTATTTAATTGTAATAGGGTAAAGTATAATTTTAATCGTGATATTTAGTTTTAGAAACACATTGATTCTTAATATTTTTCGAGATATAATTTTGACCCTAATATTATTTGTTAGAACTTCATATATAGTTGTGTATAAATATCTTTTCTATATAGGAATATACATAGTAAATAATCTTGATATATCAAGATATTTGGAATAGAATTAATTTTCTATTATATTTCCTTAATTTAAGGTGTAGTTATGTATATATCACTTTTCCGTGAAGAAGAATAAAATAATAAAAATTATTTTGTTAAATCTAAATTCTTCATGGTACCAGAGCAGGTTTGCTCTTGAAACAAACCCCTCGAAAACCTATTTTTCTTTACAACCTAGTTCTCATGGCTGACCTGAATCCTATTATTCCAACTGTTGGGATTTAGGCAGTTAGGCGCAGCAAAAAATAAAAAAATTTTAAATCAAGATCTCTATGTTGATTAAAATTGAAGATTAATTAAAAGATAAAGATCTTTACCTTTGTGTTTAAAAACTTTTTCTTCACTTGATCACCAAGAAAGAGTTGTACTAAATCACTATCTTTCCCACAATATGAGAAAACCCGACTAGTAATCCACGCGAAGATCAAACAATAAACTTCTAGGAAAGAGGTGTCAAAAATCCTTAGTTGCAAGCCTTAAAATTTTCGGTTTGGATGGAAAAGGAATGGTGGCCGAATTCTTTCTTGATTTTCCTCTCAATTTTTTCGGCCAAGGGATGTGATTTATGACTTAGGGTTTTATTTAATTATGATCTCATCATATTTATATGGCCCTTAATTAATTAGGTTTTAATCTAATGGCTTAGATTAAAACAATAAGCCTAATGACAATAATGTCATTAATGAAAGGTCAAACACACTCCTTTGATCTTGGACTTATTGATCCTAATATTAACACAATCCAATGGTCTTATTTTAATTAAATACATCATATGTAAATAATTAAATTAGATAATTAATTTAATCATATTAAATTATTACAAAAAAAAAACTTCATAATTAAATATATGAATTAAATCTCATTTAATTATAATTTAATTTCCTCTTTCACTTATTGTTTGAAACACTTCTATACGTGTGACCTAATAGATTTTCTAATTAAATGACAACTTAAGTCCTTAATTATTTCCTTAAATTAATTTAGGAAACTCTTAAGTGGAATTCCTATTTCTAAAATAGGAAATTTTCATAAAAGGTAATCCTTGTCTAACAAGGATTATATGAATTAAACTTCTTTAATTCATAATCAATTCTCCAATTGAAACTCTCTAACTTAAGTAGATCATGAGCGGTATCTTGCTACACATCATGATCTCCGAGTAATCAGAAATTGCTAGTGGTAAGCAGAAACCCTAACACATTAACAATATTGTGCTACTAGTCCCTTCAAGCCCCATTACCAAGTTCGGTTTAATGTATGAACATTGTGTTAACTCCACTAAGCTGGCTACATCACACTTAGCCCGAACAGTAATTCTTTGTAATCCAAATATCATTACTAAAATGATTTCCTTAGAGACCATATCTAAGTACTATTCACTTTGGCTAAAGATTTCTAGTAATGTTCTCATACAAGAGGCCTTAGGTAAAACCCTCTTTCTAACAGGAGTTATGATATCATTTGTTGACTAATTAAATATCTACGAGTGTGTCAAACTATACTCAATGCCCACCCTTTAAGCAGACCCTTTGGGAGAGCTAGGCATGGAATTAAAGTGTAGCATCTTCACTCTAGATCACTCTTAAGCATCTCAAGTCTAAGGACATTTGCAGAGATATGTCATTAACATTGTTTAGATTTCCATATGACTATCTCCTGCGATCACTTTGACGTACTTACTACTCCTAGTAAGCATCCACATGCTATATTCAAACATTCCAATGTCAGCATCTTTATGAGATCAAATGATTTGATCAAATCAAATAGTATACGCATGTGCTAGTCTTTCCGAATCAATAATGTCCATTCTCATTGATTCTATGACTAGGGAAATTTAGGTTAAAATATAATTGCACATAATAAGTATTTCACTATCATGATCTCATCATGAATGCCTCCATGCTATGTTTATACTATGGATTTTATTAAACAGCTATACAATATTACTCTAAACAATAATAAGTATCGATTAATAAATAATGCCTTTTTATTAATATATTTCTAAAAACATCATTACAATAATTGTCTTTAGAGCACCTACACTAACACCAACAGGTTTCAATAACCCTGCACCGCCTCCTATGGCTGCACAACAATCAGTTATTATTCAGCAAGGTGCTTCATTTCCAACCAGTATTATATTAGATGAAACAAACTATCCTTTGTGGTCTCAACTGATGGAGATGCGAATCGGTGCCCAAAACAAAAATGGTTTTCTTATTGGAAGAACACCAAAGCCTGCTCCGAATGACCCGAGTTATGCAACCTGGATAACTGACAATCATAAGGTGAAGAGTTGGCTCATTGATTCAATGAGTCCCCACTTTATGCAATGCTTTATTTGACTCTCAACAGCTTCTGACATCTAGGAAGCTGTGTCAAAGACATTCTATGATGGATCCGATGAAACACGACTATTTGAATTAAACCAGAAGTCCTTCTCTACTGCACAAAATGGAAGATCATTATCAACCTATTATAATGAACTAGTTGCCATATTTCAGGAGATTGATCAACGTACAACAACACAAAAAGGAACAATTGAAAGAGTTGTGCAGGTTCACTTGGCTATGACAAGACTTAAGGGTTCATATTTTCCTAAATGGTCTTGATCACGAGTATAATCAAGTTCATGGGGAGATATTACGGAAAGATCCCAAGCTGGACTTAGAAAGCGCATATGCGTATGTTCGAAGAGAATGTCAACAGAAAAAAACTATGGGAGCCTCACGACATATCTCAGAAAGTTTAGCCATGATAGCCAATCGAGGTCCTCAGGGATCGAAAAGCAAGAAACCGAGCACTCTCACCTGTAATCGCTGTGGTGAAATAGGACATTCCAAACAACAATGCTATGAAGTTATTGGGTATCCGGAATGCTGGGATTTCTCTAAAAAGCCAAAGGAGAAGATCAGATAGGTAATGGTAAGTACATCCACAGAAAGTCAATCAAACATGGAAGAGGTACCCACTTCCATACCTAATATATCCCATCAAAGTAAAATGGAAAATGTAAATGCTTTTTTTGCCATTACTATGAATGATACTTGGATAATTGATACAGGTGCATCAGACCATATGACCAAAGATTCCTGTAAAATTCAAAATATAAGCCCATCATCTATACCTAGTATTTCTACCGCAACTGGCAGTACTTCTCCAATTGTTGGGGAGGGATCTATTGCTTTGAATGACAATATTACTCTTGATCATGTTTTGATTGTTCCTTTACTTGAATACAACTTACTGTCAGCAAGCAAAATCACTTCCTCACTAAACTGTATTGTCACATTTTGGACTTATTGTTGTATTTTCTAGGACATCCTAACTCAGAAGACTCTTGGTTATGGTGTTAAGAAAGACAAACTCTATTTTCTAGAACTGAATGAAGAAGGGAAAGTGAAGATTGGGCATGTGTTTCAAACAAATAAAGTAAAAAATGCTCGAACAGAAATATGGTTATGGCATAGGAGATTGGGGCATTTGTCATTTGGATACCTTAAGAAATTGAAGCCACATTTATTTTCTAGTTTACATGTTTCAGAATTTCAATATAATGAATGCGAATTGGCTAAAAACCACCGTGTCTTTTCTTTACCAAGCTCAAATAAATGTTTAAAACCCTTGATGGTTATTCATTCTGATATTTGGGGTTCGACAAAAATTCCTTCCATTTTTAAAGCTTGGTATTTTATTACATTTATTGATGAATGCATTAGGATGACTTGGATTTCGCTGCTTAAACAAAAAAGTGATGTTTTTATAGTTTTTTAAGAGTTTTATCACATGATAAATACACAATATCAGAGAAAGATTCAAGTATGAAAATCAGATAATGCCATGGAATTCATGGATACTACTCTTGGAGATTTCTTAAGGCAACAAGGGATTAGATATTACACCTCTTGTACATATACGCCTCAGCAGAACTGACTAGCAGAAAGGAAGAATAGACAAATCATGGAAGTGGTACGTGCTTCACTTTTTGGAATGAATATGCCCCGGGTTTTTTAGGGGGAAGCCGTGCGATCTGCAGTGTACCTCATTAATCATGTTCCTTCTCGAGTGCTTTAATTTGAGACCCTACAGCAGGTGTTGAACTCATTTTGTTCCATTCCACACATCCCAAATTTGGAGCCAAGAGTATTTGGTTGTACTGTCTATGTACATATACCTAAGGTACTCAGGGGTAAATTGGATCCTTGTCCTAGGCGGTATGTTTTTGTTAGATATTCAGAATTTCAAAAGGGATAAAGGTGTCATGATCCTTATACCCAAAGATTACATGTTTCTCTAGATGTCTCATTTAGGGAATCAAAACCTTATTATCCCAAAGGATATCCTCTTCAAAGGGAGAAGGTATATGAAGAGGATGGAGATGAGATAAGGGAGTGTAGATTGCATGGTGGTGAGGAATTGGAATTAGAAGATAATAGTGTTGAACCGAATGAGTTATTACAAAATGGTATACGGACCGAATCTTCGCTGCCAACTGAGCTTCCTCATGAAGCTTCTCCTAGAATGAACGAAGATGGTATTGAAGATGGAGGAAATATGATAAACAAAAATATGAGCTGCTCGACTTGGCACCTTTAATTGAGGAGTCATTCCAAGATATCTAAGAACTAAACTCTGATGTTGAGTTAAATCCTATTGAAACTGATGAACAAAATGTATTACCATAATTTTTTGAACCATGGTATCTACAAAGGGTAAATAGAGGTATACCAAAGAAACAATACGAACCTAATTTAAAGTCTAATGTGAAATATCCTATTAGCAACTACCTCTTTACCCATAGAATCTCTGAGTCGCATGCACTAACCATTAAACAATTGTCTGCAGTATCTATTCCTAGTAATGTGTAGGAGGCTCTACGTGACCCACGGTGGATCAAAGCCATGGATGAAGAGTTGCTAGCACTGCAGAAAAATTCTACATGGGAACTTGTTCCTCTACCAGAAGGAAAGAAGAAAATTGGATATCGATGGATATATAATGTGAAGCTCAAAGCAGATGGAAGCATTGACAGATATAAAGCAAGATAAGTGGCCAAAGGTTATACACAGAGATATGGAATTGATTACCAAGAGACGTTTGCAACAGTGGCAAAACTTAATACCATTCGAATTCTCATTTCTATTGTTGCAAATAGAGATTGGACTCTAAGACAATTTGATGTAAAAAATGCCTTTCTCAATGGAGACTTGGAAGAAAAGTATATATGGAGCGACCACCCAGAATTTCTCTTGATGTGTCATCTGATAAAGATGTATGTAAATTAAAGAAGTCACTATATGGACTCAAACAATCTCCAAGAGCCTGGTTTGGGAGGCTTTCATCTGCAATGAAGAGGGTTGGATATAAACAATGCAATTCTGATCATACTCTCTTTGTTAAACACAAAGGTGGAAAGGTAACTGTTTTAATTGTATATGTGGATGATATGATTCTTATAGGAGATGATCATAATGAAATGGAGACCTTGCGGAAGTATCTAGCTACGAAATTTGAAATGAAAGATCTTGGGCATCTAAAATATTTTTTGGGAATTAAGGTGGCAAGGTCTAGACAAGGAATATCATTGTCTCAAAGGAAGTATGTGCTTGATCTACTGTCCGAAACCGGAATGAAAGCTTGCAAGCCCTCTTTAACTCTAATTGAGATGAATCATCGACTTGAAATTTCTCCAAATCAGGTGCCAACTAATGTAGGACGATATCAACGGCTGGTCGAGAAACTAATCTACTTAACTTATACACGTCCTGATATAGCATATAATGTAAGTACAACGAGCCAATTTATGCATGCACCTAGCATGGAACACATGGAGGCTGTGTAGCGAATCCTAAGGTACTTGAAAGATGCACCAGGAAGAGAATTATTGTTCTCGAAGAATAAAGCTCCTAGGGTTGAGGGATATACAGATGTGGATCGGGCAGGTGATCAATCAACTAGAAGGTTCACATCAGGATACATTACCTTTGTAGAAGGTAATTTAGTAACCTGAAGAAGTAAAAAAAAAAAAGGTAGTAGCAAGGTCTAGTGCAAAGGCGGAGTTTAGAGGTATGGCTTACAGGGTGTGTGAATTATTATGAGTTCAAAATGTTCTTAAAGAATTAGGATTAGAATCTGAAGAACCTATGATGCTTCATTGTGATAATAAGGTGTAACACCCTAGCTTAAATGCTTAGAACATAAGCTTAAAAAGGGCAAACTTAAGGTTTTCTTTGTTTATTGAAATATTATGTATGATGCATGATTTTGCTTAAATTGAATGAATATGCATGTTTTAAACAGTTTTACACATGTAAAAGTATATCGAAGGCTGTTAGGAAGAAATTGGAAGAAACTTGAAATTTTGTGAACTAGGGGCAAAATGGTCATTTTGCAGCCCTTCGAGTTCTTATGGAATTATCACCATATTTAGAAGTAGAAAATGATTTAAGGGAAT